>CM071927.1:37854274-38108968 GCA_016081115.2 Rehmannia glutinosa
CATATTCGCTTTGTGATACTGTTACGGCCTTAAATCTGTTCTCCTTTTCAAATATGGTAGCGATTGATGAGTTACTTTCCACTTTTAACGATTTCTGCTTCATGAAAAACACAGGTGGCTGCAGCATGATGGGCACATGGCGATGGGTTTTTCACATGTATACAAGCGCGATGGCAAAAACATAACTGCGATGGCATGATGCGCGATGGCTTAAAAACATGACATGATGGCCCATGTGTACGATGGGTGTGGCGCGATGGCATAATCACCGAAATTTTGTCATAAGCGGCGTGATCGTGCCTTATATCGCAGACTCTTTTGCGGCTTGATTTTCAACACTGAAAATTTGAAAAATAACATATTTTATGCTATAAACCAAGAATATCGTTCATTATATGGGGATATGAATACTTTATTATTCGAATCTTCAACAATTTGGGTGTTGGAAAAATCTAGGGTTTGTATAAAGAAAATTTAACTTTCTTCGAGAAGAAGAAGAATCGAGTGAATGATGTGGGTGTATTTAGAGATTAGGGGTGTATTTGAACTTGGCTTTTAGTAAGGGTATTGTAGCCTTTTAACTTAATAACGTTTTGAAATTTTAGAAAGTGGGTGTCCAGATCATAATTTGGGAGTGTGATAAGCGTTACCCTATTATATATCTTAATATATAAATCCTCAATAGGTAGTTCCCAATGGTATATCCGGCGGCGATTGGGTTTAAAGAAGGGTTTTTGTCAAATTTTATATGTACATTAAAAGATTATTACAAGACAAAAGCACCAAAAAAAAAAACAAATAAAGGAAGAAGACATGATAGCAAAGGTGTATGTACTACACCTATTCAAATAATATACTGAAAAAATCTATTAAAGTATTGCATAGAGAGCTGAAAAACAGAAAGAGTGCAAATTAAATAATGGTGTGACATAAGAAATAAATGATTAATTAAGTCTCCTTAGCCTTAATTAAAAGAGATGTTGAGAACAAAGTTAAGATTGAAAAATCTGCATGGATATGGGCTACTTTTGCATTGTCTGATTGGAAAAATTGGATAATAAGGAACTATAATAGCTGCCTTAGTTTAGGGGAGCACGCAGAATGAATTTTGTACAATATGAACTATTTATATATGTAGGTGGAAAAGAAGTGCAAATTTGGGATAACTCATTATATAATTTACAAAGGGGCTTTTGGTAATTAATCTTGGCCGCTTCGAAAACTTCCAGCGCGCCGTACGTCACCACCTTTGAACTTCATTTTTGGTCAAGAAATACCAACAGAGATAGAAACAGAAAGCATCAAATAATGTAAAAGAGCAAGGGTCTTTTGAATTAGTTTATTAGGTTTGGGTGAGGAAATGCAAGATCTCAATTTGAGGGTTTATGACCCCTCTTTAAATTTTCTGTTTTCTTTTCTTTTATTTTTAGATGTATATATGTTAATGTTACATATTTTCAAATTAAAAAAAGATATATGTTACATAAATGATTACTGTTAATTATTTGAACGTAATTTATATTATGGGTGATGCTATTTTTGAAAGCGATCACCCAAAGTCAATCGCGTCGATCAAAAATCATCTTCGAAGGAAGTCTTTGCGTCTTTTCGCTCGAATGCTATCATTCGATTGGGAACTTGCTTCACACGCCGCAAAACGCGTTAGAGGGTCATGGAGGTTGTCCTGGGAGGCCAAGGCGCTCAAATCAAAGACGATGAGCGAAAGAGAAATTAAGACAATCGAAATGAATATCGAATCCGAGAGAATAATAATTAATTATGAGTTAATTTTTTCGATTGCCACGGAGGGACCTTTTATACATATGAGATGCCAGAGTAGCGTGTAGGATAATTTGGCTAGGGTAATTTCACGGTGTAGGAGAAACCGATCAGCTTGGACCAAAATCGGACTTCTTTGAGATGGTTTAATTATCAAGAGCCCATTGGGCAATATTTAATATTAAATAAATAAAATATAAAATGAATAATATTTAATTAAATAATGAAATACCGTATTTGTCTCCAATGGGCATATTATTTGAATCAAAATAATGAAATAGAAATGCTACTAGAATAAAAGAACTTGAAATATTCAATGCCAAATTAGAGAAGTATACTGAGAAATCACTAGAACTTTCGTGAAATATATTCCATTATAAGTATTTAGTAGTTCTGTTGACATTTTAGGAATGAAGTAAGTAATTATAGTGATCAGTAATTATGGGCTGCCTATAAATTGATATGGTCTTTTTTTTTTTTAATTAAATTTAATTAATTGGTGGAATGGGACTTTTGGATTTAATCATGTGCTACATTAGCAAAATAATTCTGCAAATCTCCATTTTCTCGTGCTGATCTTAGCACATACGTGAGCATGCTCCTATCTGCATAATAATTAAAGACTATCCAGCCCCATCCTTATTTCACCGTAAATCTCGATTCTTTTGAAAATTGCCGATATCACACGGGTGGAAGTCAATTCTTCTAGAAAAATACCTGTTCGCTTACAGTTGTAAATTGTAACTGGTCTTAATGCACTTGTTTTCCAACCTTTAGACTAATCTTTTTCTACCAGAAAAGAAGAAAATAAATTAATCACATTTCTTGGACAAGGAGAAAGTGAAACCGATCAATTTTAAATCCATGGAATATATAAAAAGAAAATTGGTAATACTGTTTTTCTCATGTTTTATGATTTGAGATATTAGATTTACTAAATATTAATAAACATTATTCGTCTTTGACTCATACAATTCGGATGACTTGAATTTATATGGCTGAGGGCTGGCATATAACATATTGAGTATTGACAAATGACAACCTCAAGCTTGTCTTCATATAATATTTAAGCGGACAGAGCAATAAGAATAACGACAAATTATAAAATTGTCCTTCAAATACAATTTAATTACCCAAAAAATGAGTTTTTTTTTAATTCTTTATTCTACTTCCTATTTGTTTGTATTTTACAAATTACAATCATTAAGGGGTATTTGTCAAACAAGATAGAAACTAAAGAGAGTAGTTGTAAATTTGAAAGATTAATTGACTTTTTTTTTTATTTTTAATTATATTTATTATTTCCTATTTTATGTTTCTTGTGATGGCTGTAGTCCATTTTGTGTTCTGGACGATTTGAAAAAACTTGGCAATTATGCAAGTAAAATATTTCGCATAAGAATTTATAAAACAGTGCAAGTCTATTACATTAATTTGCAGTTTTGCACATATTTGAATTTGGTTTTGCTTCACATCTTTAGATAACTGATAACACATGTCAACGCTATCATAAACTACATAATTTTAAAAACAGATAATTTATTATAATGAGCACATATATATACACGTTGTATGTATACAAGTACAATTATTTTTTTTTGCGAAAATGTATACATGTATATCGTATGTGTTATACAATGTCTAATTCTTTTTTTTTTTTTTTTTTGAGGGGAATGCCAAATTCTTTTATTGATTGTGCAACAACGAGCAGAATGGATTACATTTATTGAATGTTTCGTTACGTTTAAATAGTTTTTACATTTCTATTTTTCTTTCCAACATTTCTTTTTTATCTTTGTAGATAAACTTATCGCTTTTACATCTATATAATCGAATAAGTGAAATTCTTATTGACACAAGGAAAAAGTATCGTTGGAGACAAATTTGACTTTTCTCCAATTATTATTTTACGCATTTATTTAATGTCGAATTATTTAATTAAGTCCTCTGTTGTAAAAATTCCCGCCTAGCCCCGATTAATTCTCGCCTAGGCGCTAGGTCCTCCTTGTCCGCCTACGATTTTTTTCCCGATTAGGCCCGCCTAATCCCTCCCAGTCGCTTAACCCCGCTCAGCCGCCCGCGTCTGATCTGCGCCTGAGAGCGCTAGCGCTTTTTACAACATTGATTAAGCCATATATTATAAATTATTATTGGGTCACATACATAATTGTACAACTCACGCGGCCCGTTCCAGCCCACACGACCCACGTTCTCACGTTAAGCCTATGTGACCCATCATCATAGGTATAAAAAGTCCCTCGTTGTTCATTTGTAAGTATTCTAAATTTTACACGCTCTAAATTGATGTCCTTTGTTCTAGAATATTTGTCTTACACATGCTAACTTGAGCATCGAGAAGGCCTCCATGCGACAATCTGGGCTTTGTTTAACATTTCTTTGGTGTTGCACACAAGTTCTCATCAAGAAGAATTTATCACTCAAAGAAGAAGTTGGATTGATTAATCAAGCACCTTGACTTGAAGTGGTATGTACTTTTTATCAAAAGATTAAGTATTTGTTTTTAAATCAATGATCCTGATCAAGTGGACAAGGTGAGTAACTCTTGGCATCTCTTTGGAGAGGTCAAATGTTCGAGCCCCCCATGGCACGTTGGTCGAACAATTAATATCGAGGCTTTGCCAGATATGAAGAGTTCGACATGGAGAAATTACTTGGGAACGACTCTTGGGCGGTAGTTGAGGATATTGGGGATTTGAGAGTCATTGTGCATTTCTCGCGATTTATATGGTGGTAGGTTCTTGAGGGTGAGACTATTTTTAGAGGACTAGTAATGTAGGAACGTGGAACATCGGTAAAAAAAGTATATTTTTTTTGAAAAGTATATAAATAAAAAAGGGAGGTGAATATATAGACTATAGAGTACTCTTCAAGTTATATCGACACCTACAACCATTCCAATTTGATCGATGGTCGATTATATAGGGGCGGTAGTGGACTACTAGCAATAAACCAATAATTAATGTCAAAAGGATGAATAAATTATTTTGGCCACCTCTTATATTGACACAATGATACAAAAGCAGGATTACCTTATAATGCATTTGGATGAGAGGATTTGGATTTAGGGAAAGGATTAAGGGAATTATTTCAAATGACTCAAAATAGAAAGGATTTGAAATCTTCCAAAATGACTCAAAACTAGCGGATTTTGAAATCCATTATAGAATTGATTCCATCCAAACAACCTCAATGGATTTATTATTATGGATTTGAAATCCACAACTCAAATCATTCTTTCCAAATGGAGCCTTAGGGTGTATTTGGATGTGAAAATTTGGGATGAGAGATTTGAAATCTTTAGCTAAATCCACACCCTTATTTGACATATATACAAATCCAATTCAATGAATTTCAAATCCATCTTTGAGTTCTAATTGTAGTTTACGTAGTTGGCATGGTTGCAGGTTATTGCATCGAGTCAAGGATTTATCTAATGTGCATTCGTTGTTGTGAGTTCTCCCGTTAAAGAAATATACATAATTAAATGGATATAAATTATAATACACTTTTATGTTTGCCATAAATGAACCAAAGAATTATTAGAACATTCTAATTATGACAATGCATGCACTTATCATTAGGTAAATAAAATTCTGAGTTCTTCTCAAAAAATAAAAAAATTCTGAGTTTACCTCTTCGGATCAAAATTAATTTTCAAGTATATATGCTCATATATATTTACATAAGTCTATTTGATCCAAATTCTATTTATATATATGATCAGCGAACGAAAGAATAAATGAGGATACAATCAAAACTAATTGAGTACAATTCAAATTTGAAAAACATATATTAGTGAAGTAAATAAATATTCATGTGATCATTCTCCCGGCCCAAAATATATAAAAACTTAAAATCTGAATATTACAAGTGGCGTATAAAAATTTAAGATGCATTGTTGTCAAGTGATAGTCCCCACAAGAACTCTTCTTTGCTGGCATCCTCATCCATGGTGTCATATATGGTGGTCCCAACTATGTCACATGAAGGCCCTACGATTCAGGACGTGGTCCCAAATTTGGTGGCCAACTCAACTATTATGGATTTTTCTGCCCCCATATTTAACCCCAACCTTTCTAATTCAGCAATTAATCTCAAGGCCCCTTATTTTTCAAATGTGGTTACCGGTACGTCTAATCCTACCTCTGATCCTATAAACAAAGGAGACTACTTTTCTGTTTCGACTGATGAAAATTGGAATCAACAAAGGATTAGAGAATTTTCTTTTTGCTATTTGGACGTGTGCAAACCGTGGCCTTTATTACCTCTTCAAAAGCGTCTTTCGGAACTATGGCATATTGAACATGACTGGAAATTCATTCCATTAGGGAATGGCTATTTTTGTATTAAAATTTTGAATGCTATGGATCATACCCGGGCACAATCTCGAGCTTCTTGGGCTATTACTCTAGTTCTATGAGATTGTCACCATGGGTTCTAGATTTTAATTCACATAAAGCTAATACGTCCATCGCCCGTATTTGAGTTCGTATTTTGAGTTAAGTATTAAGTACTGGCACCCTAACACTATCATGGGAATTGCTAAAGTTGTCGGTACACCGGTTCAGATTGATGAACGCTCATTGAATGGCTCTCTTGGCCATTTTGTTTGAGTTTTGGTGGATATTGATTTACCTAAGCCGCTTCAAGATTACGTTATGGTAGAACGTGTGGGGCATTGTGCATTTGTTTCCTTAAGCTATGAGAAACTCCACTGAATTTTGTGTTAATTGTCGATACGGCTCATAACTCGCTTCTTGTCATCGTATGGTGCCTCATGCTACTCACGAAGATCGGTTTGCTCGTCCTTTCTCTCAACGAGGAGGCCAAAGTGTAAGTCCAGCGGCTACGATAATCTAGAGGGTGAATAGATTATCTCCATTTTCTCGATTATGCCCTCTTTTTCGAATAAATCAAGCAAGTCAATAATGGAAGGTGCGGGAAGAAAACAACACATGTCGATTTATAGAGGTCCAACCCACCTAGGGCCTAATCCTCTACCACCCCAGTATATCCGGGATGGATTTCAAAAAGAAAAAAGATTTTATTAATTACCAAAATTAATACAACAACACCTTACAACATCACCTTGAAGAGCACCCACACTCTTTCTTCAATACCACTTTGAGATTACCACAATATCCTCAAGATTACACAATATTCCTTCAACGACACCTTGTGAAGATCACCACAATCTTCAACCTTGAAGAACACCAAATTTTTCAACACCTCAAAGAGCACCACACTCTTTAATAAGAAGATCACCACAATCTTATAGCACCTATCACCTAGATCATCCAAGTGTGTTCTTACCACAAGAACACTCACAAGGATATCTTGTGTTGAATGATGGCCACGAAAATCAAGATTACAACTCAATAATGAATAATACAATTTGAGTGCAAGTGTAATCAAGAAATAAGTCTAGACCTCAAGATGTGAAAGTAATAAGACAATAAGAATAATAACAATGAAGAGTCAATGTGTTTGCTTGAATGTATCTTGTTGTGTTGTATCTCAATGGTTGTTTGGTTGCTCCAAAACTTCCTCTATTTATAGGAGATGATTGATCATGTATAGACTCCTCTTGGGGATTGAAAATCTACAGAAAAATACAATTAAAATCAAGAATATAACTGTTAGAAATCAATTCCACAATTTAAGGAAAGTCGGTCTGCTGCACAACGGTCAGAATTTTGCTGTCAAACATTAGGGCGACCGGTCGCGTAGAAATAGACGTTTGAAAATAAGAACACATTTTTACACAGGGCGACCGGTCGACGGGGGGTCCGACCGGTTGACCATGTGCCCAATCGGTCGACCTCTTCAGAAAACAAGGTCAGGGAGTTCTGTTTCAAGAAATTGATCTTCAGGCACCGGTCGACCAAGGGGCGATCGGTCGACGACACCGGTCGACGCCCTAGTCGACCTCTGTCTAATTTATTTCCGTTGCATTTTTTTTTATTTCAAAACATAACTTCAGGCATGGGTTGCCCTATAGGGCGACCGATCCAACGCGAAACGTAAGTGTTGTCCAATTTTATCGAAAATAAACTTTAAGAAATACTCCAGAAAATTAGTAAAAAATTTTAAAACAATCGAGAGTATTTGGACAACATTATTAAACATTGTTTTGGTGTAAAACTCTTTAAAACAAAATCATCAAAATCATGATAAAAACATTTATCAAACAATCTCCCTTTTGATGATTACAAACCAAAATAATTTTTAAGAAATATTTAGAGGTCGAATTTTTAAAAACAATTTTCCTGTAAAAATATCTAACCGTTTGAAGCGACCAAATTTTCCAAAATAGAATAGCAACCAAATAAGGGAGTAAATATATTCCAAATATTAGCACAAGCTCTCCCTATCATCATGCACATCAAGAATAAAAAAGATGCAATCAATCAAAAGCTAAAAGCTCCGCTTTTACAAATAGAGCTTATGAATCAAGAGCTTAAAAGCTCCCCTTGTCAAAAATGCTCATTATCCATGCAAAAAGTCCATAATACAAGCCATGGACTAAGTATCTTTGTTAGTCCAAGTGGCTACAATAATCTAGAGGGGGTGAATAGATTATGCCGATTTTTCGCAAATCACCCTCTTTTCAAACAACGAGTAGATAACAAGAATGTAAATGCGGAAAATAAACAACACTCGTTGATTTAAAGAGGTTCAACCCACTTAGGGCCTAATCCTCTACCACCCCAAAGATCAGGATGGATTTTAAAAAGAAAAAAAGATTTTATTAATTTACCAAAATTAATACAACACCTTGAGGATTACCACAACCTCTTTCACCACCTCGAGGATTACCACAACCCTCTTACAACACCTTTGAAGATTACCACAACCTTCAAACACCTATTACTAGATCACCCAAGTGTATTCTTACCACAAGAATACTCACAAGGATGTCTTGTGTTGAATGATGACCAAAATCAAGATTACAACTCAATAATGATTGATACAATATGAGTACAAGTGTAATCAAGAATTGAAAGCCTAGACCTCAAATAAGTGCAAGTGAAAGTGCTTTAAATTAATACAACAAGATATATGAAAGTGTTTGCTCAATTGCTCTTTGCTTGTATATTGTGTGTTGTATCTTGTTGCTTGAATGAAGCCTCTATTTATAGGAGAGGACTTGGCTTTCATTTCCGGACATTGGCTCCTCCGGGGGAGTGATTTGCAGCAAAAGAAACCATTTAAAATGATCAATATAGTCAGAAATCAATCCCACAAAATAGGGAAAAGTTGTGAAAAACGCAGCGAATAGTTTTTGATAAACATGGGGTTCGACCGGTCGCGCAGAGATAAGATTGAAATTGAATTCTCGCGAATTTTTACACAGGGGACCGGTCGGGGAAGTGCGACGTGCCGCCCTTAGTGTGACGCTGTTGCCTTGAAGATTATAATGGCTGAGAAGTCTGGAACAAAAATCAACTCCAGTACAAAGTCTCCCGGCCGGCCGACGGTCGACCGCACCGGCCGCCCACCTGGTCGACCGATCGCCCGCCTGTTTTTCTTACGTCCCATTTCTCGTTTCTCGGCAACTCAGTGCGGGTTGCCCTATAGGGCGACCAGTCGAGCTGAAACAAATGTGTTGTCAATGTTTTATTGAAAATAAACTTCCAAGAAATACTCCGAAAAATAGTAAAAATATTTTAAGTTGATCGGAAGTATTTAGACAACATTTAGGGACATAGTTTTGGTTTAAAAACTTATTTGAACAAAATCGAACATAATCATCAAAATCATGATAAAAACATTTATCTAACAAACTCCCCTTTTTGATGATTACAAACCAAAACAATTTTCTTGAGGACAATTTGAAAGCCAACGGTTTTACGAGTAAACTATCCGTTAGAAGTATTTCATACAAAGTTCCCCCTATTTATGAGCATATCAACAAACGATTATTATAAGTAAGAAGCACAAGCTATAACAAGCTTATATAGAATGCATCATGAGCTAAGGAGCTCCCTCGTCACAAAACTTATAAACAATTTCATCCAAGTCCAAAATTCAAGCCGTGGACTAGGTATTAGAGTCCACAATACTTATTCGAGAGCTTTTATTAGCTTTTCTTGAGCTAACGATCCAATATTAGAGTCCACAATACTTATTGCGAGCTTTTATTAGCTTTTCTTGAGCTAACGAGCCAATATCCTGTTTCTCCCCATTGGAATCATCAAAAAGAATGTTAGAATGGTGAAAACACCATACAATAATATCAAAGTGCGCCAACGGACGGTTTATTAACCGTTGATCCATTAAAGCATAATAATCCAAGGAAAATGGGAGAAATGTAATATGAAGAGTTCATACGCTTGTTTTGTTTGTCAAAACATGATCTCAATAAGTATAGAAAATGTTGAAAGCAAGAGAATCATGTATAAGTTGAAACAGAGAAGTCCGGAACAAAAATCCAACTCCAGTGCGAATGTCGCGTGCCGTCGACGGCCGATCGACCGCCGTCGCCCACACCTGGTCGACCTGGGTCGATGCCGCCGCCTGCTTTTTCTTACGCCCCATTTTCTCGTTTCTCGGCTCAACTCAGTGCGGGTTGCCTATAGGGCGACCGGTCGAACTGAAACAAATGTGTTGTCCAATGTTTTATTGAAAATAAACTTCAAGAAATACTCGAAAAATAGTAAAAACATTTTAAGTTGATCGGAAGTATTTAGACAACATTTAGGGACATAGTTTTGGTTTAAAAACTTATTTGAACAAAATCGAACATAATCATCAAAATCATGATAAAAACATTTATCTAACAAACTCCCCCTTTTTGATGATTACAAACCAAAACAATTTTCTTGAGGACGATTTGAAAGCCAACGGTTTTACGAGTAAACTATCCGTTAGAAGTATTTCATACAA
The DNA here is from genome assembly GCA_016081115.2 of Rehmannia glutinosa. NCBI lineage: Eukaryota > Viridiplantae > Streptophyta > Magnoliopsida > Lamiales > Orobanchaceae > Rehmannia > Rehmannia glutinosa. The sequence goes on from CM071927.1 coordinate 37,864,964, forward strand.
AGCTCCCCCTATTTATGAGCATATCAACAAACGATTATTATAAGTAAGAAGCACAAGCTATAACAAGCTTATATAGAATGCATCATGAGCTAAGGAGCTCCCCCTGTCACAAAACTTATAAACAATTTCATCAGGAGTCCAAAATTCAAGCCGTGGACTAGGTATTAGAGTCCACAATACTTATTGCGAGCTTTTATTAGCTTTTCTTGAGCTAACGAGCCAATATTAGAGTCCACAATACTTATTGCGAGCTTTTATTAGCTTTTCTTGAGCTAACGAGCCAATATCCTGTTTCTCCCCCTTTGGAATCATCAAAAAGAATGTTAGAATGGTGAAAACACCATACAATAATATCAAAGTGCGCCAACGGGACGGTTTATTAACCGTTGATCCATTAAAGCATAATAATCCAAGGAAAATGGGAGAAATGTAATATGAAGAGTTCATACGCTTGTTTTGTTTGTCAAAACATAATCTCAATAAGTATAGAAAATCGTTGAAAGCAAGAGAATCATGTATAAGTTGAAACAGAGAAGTCCGGAACAAAAATCGATTCCAGTGTCGGTCGCCGGCCGACCGGCCGACCGCGACTGCCGCCCACCTGGTCGGCCGTGCCGCCTCGTTTTTCTTACGCCCCATTTTTGTTTCTCGCTCAACTCAGTGCACAGGTTGCTATATAGGCACCGGTCGAGCTGAAACAAATGTGTTGTCCAATGTTTTATTGAAAATAAACTTCAAGAAATACTCAGAAAAATAGTAAAAACATTTTAAGTTGATCGGAAGTATTTAGACAATATTTAGGGACATAGTTTTGGTTTAAAAACTTATTTGAACAAAATCGAACATAATCATCAAAATCATGATAAAAACATTTATCTAACATATACTTCACAGCTTTTGGCTTTAAGAAGCCATAGCTTATAGCTTCTTTCGTGAGCTTTTATTAGCTTATTTGGGCTAACGAGCCAATTTCCTGTTTCTCCCCCTTTGGAATCATCAAAAAGAATGTTAGGATGATAAAAGCATCATAGATGTATATCAAAGTGCGCCAAAGAGACGATTTATCAACCATTGAAGAATAGGCGTAGAATCCGAATAGAAATGGGAGAAATTAATCATTTGATATCCATAAGCTCGTTTGATTGTCAAGACATGATCTCAATAAAAATATAAGACATTTGAAAGCATAAGAGTCATGTACAAGTTGAAATGTTCTATGCGACAATTCATCGAACACTTTGCGGGCGTGAAAAATAGAAGAAGTTGAATAAGGCCCTTGTAAATGAATCAAGCCAAAAAATTTCATCACCAAATCAGTTCAAACAACATTCAATACATCATAATTGATAAGCTTCATCAAAATCATATGAAACTTGCATCAAGAATATTACAAATAAGTCAAAATCTCAAGGGTTCAACCCAATTGAGCAAAGGGAGTAAAATTCTTACCATTCAATCGGTAAAGATGAGCAAATATGATGATAATCGAGCCTAATGAAGTTCAAGATATGAAATGAATGCAAGAAAATAAATTTGAGGTGAAATTTGTGTGCAATTGGCGAAGGAGACGAAAAATGGACAAAATGAGCAAAAATGGCTAAGTATGAAAACAAAAACGTTTTTATCCAAGATAAAGCACAGGGCGACCGGTCCAGGCTGAGGGCGACTGGTCGGAACTGAGGGCGACTGATCGGCCTCAGCCCAGGCAGCCCACTGGTTCAGTCTGTTTTGCAAAACCCGAAGTTTGAACCAAAAATCCGATTTTTCACCCCTAAGTTTTAAAAACGTGCAAAATGCAAACGTAGACCTCATTCAATATACATTATGTCATAATCAAGCTCGAAATAAGGCAAAAGACTCGGCTGTAAACGTTTGAAAACAAATGTCCGCGAGTTATCCTTGAGACAGAATTAAACACATCTCAAATTTTTGTTTAAGAAACGCAATCCCTTAAAAGATGTAGAATCTCAGGTTTGATTATAACAAACCATATTTTGAGAAATTATTAACACCGAACTTGTTATCCCAAGAAATATAAACATTTTTAAAGACTATGGATAAGCAAGCCATAATAGGAAGTGCCTTTCAAATATTTGAAAATTTCTTTTAACGACACTTTAATGAGATTCGCTGGGATTGTTTTTAAGTCGAGCATATAAACATAAGACATAGAAAATATCGAGTCTAAAGGAGTAATAAACGTAGATAAACATACCTCGAATATGTTTGTCACCCGATATGCCTTCCTCAACCTTTGTCAATCTTTACATTGGTTGCCATAGAGGTTGAGATGGTTCTTCCTTCTTCAATGCCTAACTTATTCAAAGGTTCTATTGTATACTTTGATTGTGAAATATAACCACCTTCTTGGCATTGTTTAACTTGAATTCTAATGAAGAAATTGAGCTCTCTCATCATGTTCATCTCAAGTTCACCTTGCATCAACTTTTTCTTGACAATATCCTTGAGCTACTAACCTTACCTTGATCATCAAGCTTGTTCCAAAAATTTCTGCAAAATCTTAACAAGATATCTTTGCACAAGAGATAGAGATACAATAACAAGTAACACATACTATGCTTTCAAACAAATCATCAAGAGTTTCATAAAACAAGTAAGCTCAAATAGGCTTATAGAAAGCTATATAAAGTCTCTTTTGAAATATGAAAACCCGAGAGCATATAGTTGAGACCTCATTTAAAAGAAGTATTTGAACAAGAGTTTTTGACAAAGCAAATATGTGCAATCAAATGCATAATTATGAGAGGAGAATAATAATCGAATGTTTTATCAAAATAAAATATAATCCTTTACAATCTCGGATAAAACAAGCTTTAACAAATAGTGCCTTTAAAAAAAATCGAAAAATCCTCTTAATGGCACTTGTATGAATTACTTTGAAATATCTTGAAAATCAAGCACATAGGCAAATGGCAAAATAATATCGAGTCTATGAGATGAAAAACAATGGTGTGCGTACCTCGATAGTTTATGTCACTCGTGACATATTATGACATAGATGGTCATTTATGATGATATATATCCTACATAATTCTTAAATAATTCTTGCACAAAATATAATGGTAAAAGTGTAGACTTTAAGCAATAAGAGATGTCACAAGTATGCTTATGCTATATAAATCCATAAGAGATAATAAAACACCTTAGTCTAAGTAAATGCACAAGAGTTTAAAAACATCATGCAAGGTCTCCTTTTCAAAAGATTTTAAAAACATAAATATTTATTGAAGACCTTAATTTAAAAAGAAATATTTGAAAACTCATTTTGACAATTAAGGCACAAATAAAAACATGCATAATAATGAAATAAAATGCATATTTAAATAGGGTGATACGGTTTACCAATTACGCCATTTCCATGGGTTGTGTCTTTCTGATTGTTGATGGTATCTTCCTCTTTGAAAATCATCTTGTTGATGATAGCTTCTCCAATTGCTCCATTTCCAAGAATTGTTACCTTCCCATTGTTGATAATATTTCATCTTGGAAATTCATTGTGGTAATGTCTTCTCCTTTGATCAAATGATATGGACATTTGGTGTCTTCTTGGCGTTATATACTTTCTTTGATTGTTATTCCACCTGGTACCTAATATGACATTGTTTTGTGGTACCCTCAAGTGTTTGGGTCCTTTAGGATTAGCTTTGAGACTTTTAGGTCTCCAAAAATAATTGGAGCTATTTCTAGCCCGACAAGTATTAGCCGTGTGACCCTTTTTACCACAATAAAAACAAGTAATAATTCTAGGAGCATAATAACCAACATGCATAGAGACTTGATTTTTTTTCATATGATTGACAACATTAGGCTTATGATCAAGTCCAAGTTTCAAATTATCACAATCATGAACATCAACAATTTTGGTCATTTTATCGGTACTCAAGTTGGATTTTAATAAATCATTTTTCATGCAATCAATATTCTCAACAAGAGTACTGTTTTCTTTTTCAAGGTTTCTAACCTTATCAAGAGTGGTGGTGTGAGCACAAGTTAGTGATTCATATGAAGTGAATAAGCTATCCTTATCATTTTTCAAAGTATTGAATTCCTTTTTCAAATTTTTGTATTTAACAAGTAAGCTTTGGAATTCATTTTGAAGTTCATCATAATCATTTAGTAAATCACTATAATCATTGTGCAATTAATCATAAGAAGTAGACGGTTTAGAGCGTACCTCGTTCTCTTCTTCGACGCCCATGAGACAACATTCATATTCATCGTCGTTGGGAGTTGTAGGAAGTTCATCCCATGTTGTTGGGTTTGAAGTTGTACCCATTTGAGAAGTAGATGCTTTTGTGTGACTCCTTTCATTTGCATATACTTCTTCTAATTTTCTCCATACTTCATGTGCCGATTTAATTCCTACAATATGATCATATTCCAAAATGGAAAGTGAACAATACAAAATATTAAGAGCTTTACCATTTAAGGAGATGATTTTCTTCTCTTCATCATTGAGCTCCTTGTAGGCTTTGGAGGTGTAAGGTGTGTTTTTCATCGGAATGGATTCTCCATTAATGACCGTGTTCCAAATATCAAACCCGCAACTTTGTAGATAGCATTCCATTCTTTCTTTCCAAAATGTATAATTTTTGTAATCAAATAGTGGTGGCTTGGTGGTGGAGGCGCCGGTAAGGTAGACTTCATTCGTAGCCGATGATCGTTCCTCTTTACTCGCGATGTGGAACGAGCTTGCCAAAGAGTTTGAGTTTGATACTACTTGTAAGTCCAAGTGGCTACGATAATCTAGAGGGAATGGGTGAATAGATTATCTCCATTTTCTCGATTATGCCCTCTTTTTCGAATAAATCAAGCAAGACAATAATGGGAGGTACGGGAAGTAAACAACACGTGTCGATTTATAGAGGTTCAACCCATCTTGGGCCTAATCCTCTACCACCCCAGTATATCCGGGATGGATTTCAAAAAGAAAAAAGATTTTATTAATTACCAAAATTAATACAACAACACCTTACAACATCACCTTGAAGAGCACCACACTCTTCTTCAACACCACTTTGGAGATTACCACAATCTCCCTTGAAGATTACCACAATCTTTCTTCAACGGCACCTTGTGAAGATCACCACAATCTTCAACCTTGAAGAACACCAAATTCTTCAACACCTCAAAGAGCACCACACTCTTTAATAAGAAGATCACAACAATCTTCTAGCACCTATCACCTAGATCATCCAAGTGTGCTCTTACCACAAGAACACTCACAAGAATATCTTTTGTTGAATGATGACCACGAAAATCAAGATTACAACTCAATAATGAATAATACAATTTGAGTGCAAGTGTAATCAAGAAATAAGTCTAGACCTCAAGATGTAAAAGTGATAAGCTAGGCAAATTACAACAAGAATAATAACAATGAAGAGTCAATGTGTTTGCTTGAATGTATCTTGTTGTGTTGTATCTCAATGGTTGTTTGGTTGCTCCAAAACTTCCTCTATTTATAGGAGATGATTGATCATGTATAGACTCCTCTTGGGGATTGAAAATCTATAGAAAAATAAAATTAAAATCAAGAATATAGCTGTTAGAAATCAATCCCACAATTTAAGGAAAGTTGGTCTCATTGCACAATGGTCGAATTTTTTCATTGTCAAACACATTAGGCGGCGGTCGCATAGAAATAGACGTTTGAAAATAAGAACACATTTTTACATAGGGCGACCGGTCGACGGGGGGTCCGACTGGTCGACCCTGTGCCCAGCCGGTCGACCTCTTCAGAAAACAAGGTTAGGGAGTTCTGTTTCAAGAAATTGATCTTCAGGCACCGGTCGACCAAGGGGCGACCGGTCGACGGGACTGGTCGATGCCCTGGTCGACCGGTCGACCTCTGCCTGATTTATTTCCGTTGCATTTTTTTCTGTGTCAAACATAACTTCAGGCACGGGTTGCCCTATAAGGCGACCTGTCCAACGCGAAACGGAAGTGTTGTCCAATTTTTATCGAAAATAAATTTTAAGAAATACTCCGGAAAATTAGTAAAAATATTTTAAAACAATCGAGAGTATTTGGACAACATTATTAAATATTCTTTTGGTGTAAAAACTCTTTAAAACAAAATCATCAAAATCATGATAAAAATATTTATCAAACACAGAGTTCGAAAAGAATATCATCGAATACATTCCTCTTCGGACAAGGGTACGGTCGTTGATAACTTAATGGAAGAAATGGTTTTACAAAAGCATTTTGGTTCTCCATCCACTGCTATTGTTCTTAAGCCAAACGGTGTTACTTTGGGGAATTCTTTTGCGACTTTAGAGGATGCAGATGATCTAGATATTGCAGTGGAAGACACTGATGACCAAGATAAAGCCGTTGTTGTTCCTAATTCTGTGGAGGATACTTTGGTTGCTACGAACGTACATGTTGCTACTAAACAACAACTTTATCGTGATGTGAATCAAGGACCGCTCCTCCAATTCATAATCTCACTCTTTTGGATGACGATCAATCAAATAGTTTAAAGGTTCTAAATGTGGCTGCTACCAAGAGGTGGGAGGATTATGCTGATGACGTGGATTCTTCCGACAACAATGATTACAGATGATTATGTTGGTCATTCCCACTTTTGTTTTTAAATAGATTTGATGATTTTTTTTTATAGATTTATGCTTGGACGTTATTTGTATTCGGGGGTACTGATGGAGATAAGATTTGAGATAAAATTAAAGATATATTAGTATTTATTAGGATTATTATTAGTGGATTCTTTATTATATTTTAAGAGTTTTATTATTGTGGGAGTTTATCTAATAAATAGTTATTTTTTTTTATTTTATTTTTAGGGAGCTTGAATTTTGATAATAATAAAAATGAGGGATAATTACAAAAGTACCCCTGAGGTTTGGCCTAATTACAAAAAAATCCACCTAACTTTCAAAATTATAAAAAGTACCCCTGAGGTTTGATTCAGTGTTAAAATTAAGGTGTAAACAGTAACATTTTTATAAACATGAGGGAGGAATTTGAAATATTTTTTTAGTTATGAAGGGGGTAAATGTTAGACAAACTAAAACCTCAAGGGTATTTTTTGTAATTTTGAAAGTTAGCTGGGTTTTTTTGTAATTAGGTTAAACCTCAAGGGTACTTTTTGTAATTAACCCTAAAAATGAGGGTTAGGAAGGTTGAATATTATTAAGTTTTGAGATTTATCTCTTTTTCAAAACTTATTTACGTTCTTCACGTATTTAAGATTGCTTTGTGAGCGTTATTTGTTCTCGTTACGCTTCCGCCTGCATCAGTTTGTATCCAAAGACCGATTATGATACTTAACATGTCATCTCAATACCACTTGGGTTTTGAGGCTACGAGCAATGACACTGCTTAGATTTGTCAACAAATCGACTTGCTGACCAAATAAATTAGTATCGTGTGCATCCAATATCAAGAAATCAAGAGACTTATTGAAAAACTTCTTGGTGGTTGTGAGTTTGCCTACGATGTTGTGCCCATCCAATTCACCCCATTGGAAACCTATTCTACGAACATGGATGTTTTATTTTTTGGTGAAGTTGAAGATGGTGGATATAATGTAAACCAATTTTTGATGAGAAAAACAATGATACTATAACGGAGGTTGGCTGCGAAGAACCTCCAAACTTTTATGAGGATATTGATGGTTATGATGGGCCACCTATCTTTGATAGAGAAGATGACAATACAATTTCGACGGTTGACTATGAAAAAACATCGAAATTTGACGAGGAGGATCAAAAAGGGTTCGATGTTGCCATTGTTGCTAATGGGAAATTACAAGTTGTGTCAGATTCTTGTGAATTATGGGTGCTATTTGAAGGGCTTGCTCCAATTGAAAATAAGGTTGCTACTGACGATAATATCATTCTGGAGAAGACTCCTCCCCAAATTTATAGTATAATTGATGGTCAAGCTAAGGGTGTAGATGGTATATTTTCCAAGTCAATTCTCGAAAATAAAAGTGTTATTTCTTGGATTGTGGCGATTTTGTTTGGGTAGGTTGCGTGACTAAACGTAATGAGAGGAAAACTGATATTCATTTTAATTTCTAGACTCGTCCTCCTCGCGCCCCTCCATTGTTTGACAATTTTTCTAGTGACAATCTCCCTTCTGATTCGAGGACGAATCGTCTCGACCCCGGAGAGAATGACGGAAATAAGATTTGAGATAAAATTTAAAAATATATTAATATCTATTAGGATTTATTATTAGTGGGTTCTTTTCACTCAAAAAAAAAATTATTAGTAGGTTCTTTTATTATCTTTTAAGAGTTTAAATAGTTAGGGGTTTTATTATTGTAGGAGTTTAATCCTATAAATAATTGTTTTGTTATTATTTGTAGGATGGTTAAATTGTGATAATAATAAAAACGAGGGTTTTTTTCTCTCAATTCTTGTCTTTCTTACAGTATTTGTATAGAACAACGTACGATGTGAGTTTGTATCTTTGTTCACGCTTCTGCCTGCATCAGGTACTTTTTTTCTACTAAGAGTTTTCCCCATAAAGGTGGATTTTACCTTAATAAGTTTTAACGAGGTCCCAACTTTTAGCTACTTGATCGGCTTTTCTTTTGTATATTTTTCTGTTTATTCAAAAAAAAGTGATATTTTTTTGTCGCTTGCGATCTCTGATTTATTTGAGATTATCATTTGTGAATCACTTACTTAAAAAGTTCAACTTAATTACTTTTTTAATTTGCAACATCTCACTCATTTATTGTCTAATTATAACATTGATTAACTTACTTCTAAACATTTGGAAAACAATGACCCGGTTAGCTTACTGATGAAAGTTTCTATTTTAAAATTGTATTTCATCTCCTATTCCACTACGGATAATTATCAAAGTATATAATATTAACATATTAATTTTCAATTATATTATAGATTTTTAAAAGGCAAGTGATTAATATTTTTTATACATTTGGTAATCAAATAAAATATAGAACACCATTTTAAATAGAAGATCGATCTATTTGCAAATGAAGACTTGAGAGGGAGGACTGAGGATGAGTAGACAAGTGATGGTTAATTTTTGTCTGATAATACATTAAAGAATGGCCCACTACCCATCCTATTTTAAATAGAAGATAACAAAGAATTAAAACTTAAAAGAGTAGAAAATGAAATGAGAAGATGAAGTGTATCAGTTGGTCAATCACGGGGGAAAGGTTGGGCCCACCCAACAACTATTCAACAGTGGAGGCCTCAAATATGTATATGTTTAAAAGCTGAGAAGAATTCTTCAGTTGAATGTATTATAAATTTGACCATTAGATAACCAGATATTTGTATAGGTTAGAATAATTTCGATTTATTATCATTAATATTGTTAATCTTCATTTTCAACAAAAAGACTCATTCCATATACAATAAATTAGTAACATGTTATTCTTCTTAATTCCAAATGATTTTTTAAAGTAGAGTGAATTGTGTTCAAATAAAAGGATAAATTGGATAATATTAAAATCGTTACAAGTATATGTATTCCACTCTAAACACGGATAAAGTTTTAATTAGTACTATTTTTCTGTATTTCTTTTCTGTTTAAAATTTCTTGCCATAAAAAAATTAAATTAAAAAAGATTCGTTTTTTTCCCGGGTGGAAAGAAGTCTGAAGCCTGCACTTATTTTTCTTATTATTTTAAATTTCTATTGTAAATTACTGAAAATGTACTTTCTTTTTTGAAATACTGAAAATGTACTTTTAAAAGCATGGTTAAACAGTGAACACAACTATAAACCTTTCTTTTTAGAAAAAAAAAAACCATTAAACACAGCAATAGTCGAATAATGTATTAATAGGCATTAAAATTATTCAAATTCCACCTAAAATATGAAAACAATTTCCTGGACAACAAAAATGGCTTGTAATATACTTAATATTTGTACCAGCTAGCTTGCTATCAGTTTGAAACTTAACGAACCATATCTAAGAAAACTAAAATCTTGGGGGCGAATCTAATAAGTTCTTGAAAGTTTTGAGGACCACATGCGAAAACTTTCCAAAACACTTATATACAGTAACACTAGATTCCACCTGGCAAGGATTAATTGCAAAATTGCTCTGATAACATTGGGTTGATGGCATTTTCGGACTTTATTTTTTCAATGTGCCATCTATTACTTTAATTTAAAAATTCAACGTATTAAGGACAACTTTAGCTGAAAACTTAAAAATTTGATTGGATTGCTGGCGTGACTGCCATCCGACCAACCTAAATTGAGATTATTCAATTTTCCATATCAGCAATTTTGCGAAAAATTGAAAATCACCAATTTGGGATGGTGACGTGGCAGCCAAACCAGCAATCCAACCAACTTTTGAATTTTCCGGAAAAAAAATTGTACTCAACGTGCCAAAATTTTCAAATTAAAGTCATGAACTATAAATTAAAACAATATAAGTCTTAAAAAGCCACCACCCCAAAATCGGAGGACCAATTTTGCAATTAAGTCCAATTGGCAAGTTGTATTCAACTGCTCAATACACAATACTCCATCTTATTTCATTTCATATTTGTCTATAAGGAGAGGAGGGCCTATCTTGGGTCAATTGTCAAAGAAGGTGTCACGCCCCAACTTCTTAGAAACCTCTTAAATGGTACAGAGTTTCCAAACCCGCTTTGACTCCAAACATGCACACCTATATAAACCATGCTTAATCTTTCCAGTCTCAAACGACTACATACCATTTTCCGTTCTTTCATTTGCACAACTCAACAAAAACAGGTTTTCGTTCCAAGAGTACAACACACAACACACCATTAAAATTAACTCACACCCTCTTCCAATTGAACGGAATTTTAGCAAAATCTTTTCCGGAAATTCAAGATACCTGGTGAAAAAACCAAAACAAAAATAATATTTTATAATCAGCATTTAGTGGTGCTACTTGTGAAGTTTTAGAAAAATGGACGCGGGTGACCTTTATAAAGCTAGTGGTAGCATGCGAGCAACGAGTAAACGAAGCTCCAGCATCAGGGCAAACAGCTCCAGTATATGGCGAAACACGGGGATGGAAGTTTTTTCGCGTTCAGCGCGTGACGAAGATGACGAGGAGGCCTTAAAGTGGGCTGCCCTGGAAAAGCTGCCCACTTTTGATCGTCTCAGGAAAGGGCTTTTGTTTGGATCAAAAGGTGCCAATGAAGTTGATGTTCAGAATCTTGGATTTGAGGACAAAAGGAATTTGGTGGAGAGATTGGTTAATACCGTCGAAGAAGATAATGAGAAGTTCTTGTTAAAGCTCAGGAACAGAATTGACAGGTATCTATTTTTACTTTGATTTTTTTCTTTACAATCACAGTTTTTATTAAAATAACATGTCTAATTTTAGTGCTTTTTTCTTTTTTCTCCTCCCTTTACCAGAGTGGGGATTGACATGCCAACAATTGAAGTGAGATATGAGCATCTAAATATTGATGCAGAAGCCTATAGTGCAAGCAGAGCTCTGCCAACTTTTGTCAACTTCAACATCAACATAATAGAGGTAACACATATGTGCACAAACAGATATTCACAGTCAATATTAGATTTCCTATTCCACTCCTCAACTCACTAGATGAAAGATATAATAATTATATCATCTTGTTATGCACGTATCATTCATCTAATTCAATAAATATATAGTGGAACCAGATTGTAGGATTGTGGAACAAAAAAATCTCAATCAATTATAACATATATATTTTAAATGTTTTAAAGGGTTAATGAAATAAAATAAAAACCTCGAGGTTCAGGTTAATTATAAAAAAACACAAAAGTTTTGAAAATTATAAAAACATATTGAGATTTGATTTCATCTTACATTTTTCGTGCATAAGAAAAATTATATTTCAAGAATCACCTAAAAAATTGGAAATATTACAATTATCTTGTTAAATTTAAGATAAAATCAAACTTCAAAGTTTTTCTTTTTTTTTTTTAATTTCCAAAAACTCTTTTTTTTTTTAATCAGCCCAAACAGCAGGGCTTTTTTTTTCTTTCTTTTTTGTAATTATCCCTAATTTAAAAGTTATTTCTTTGCCTCGGTTATATTTGGAGTTTTCTGCATCTTGGTGAAGGATATATTTTAATCTGTCTTTTTATTTTCCCAGGATTTTTGAACTCTCTCCATTTACTCTCTCTAGCCGAAAGAAGCCTTTCACCATCCTCAAAGATGTAAGCGGGATCATCAAGCCCTGCAGGATGACCTTGCTTTTAGGTCCTCCAAGTTCCGGAAAGACTACCCTTTTGTTGGCTTTGGCTGGAAAGCTTGACCCAACTCTAAAAGTAAATTAAATTAAATAATTTTAACTTCTTCATCAATATTCAGTATTTAATTTCCTATTTTTGCACTATATATCAAGACGTTTTAATTGATGAGCCTAAATATATATATTTCTCCAGACTTCAGGAAGAGTTACTTATAATGGACATGGAATGGAAGAATTTGTACCCCAGAGAACTGCAGCATACATTAGCCAACATGATTTGCATATTGGAGAAATGACTGTCAGAGAAACTTTAGCGTTTTCCGCCAGATGCCAGGGAGTCGGCTCACGCTACGGTTCGTGCAATCACTAAATATAATTTTATTATTTTGAAAAATTCTAAAGTTGAAATTGTATACTCTGTTATGTATTTTTAAAGTTTACTGACTATGTTTTTGGTTAAATTTAATTTGACTTGAACAGAGATGCTGGCAGAATTGTCAAGGAGAGAGAAAGCAGCAAATATCAAACCAGATCCTGATATTGATATCTACATGAAGGTAATTATAATACTACTATAAGTATACGGTTAATTTTTCTTGTTTGAGTGACGTCATGGCGGCTTCCATTTCTGCATTTTAATATCACTACGTTGGTAATCTGTTGTGTACGAGATAATATTACTTAAAAGTATATGCAAGAGACAGGTCTTTTGTTTCTATTATTGTGGTGTACACACTTATAAGTTATAACAAATCTATAAGATTAATATAAGGGATAGACAAACAAGTGTATTTAACATAGGAAAAAGGAAAATGTTAAACAAAACTAGTGATATTTTGTATAGTTAAAATAAAAGAAAGGCAGACATGATCAAAATTACAATTCCGATACTTGACGATTAACATGATATAGCAAACAAGGTTTCTGAGCAAAAACTTTAATATAACTATTTTCAATATCATAGGCGGCAGCCACAGAAGGAGATGAAGCAAGTGTTGTCACAGATTACATTCTTAAGGTTTTGGGACTCGATGTTTGTGCTGATACTATGGTTGGTGATGAAATGGTTAGGGGAATTTCTGGAGGACAGAAAAAACGTGTCACAACTGGTAAACAAATTATATCCATACTCTAAAATGAAATAACGACTTGTTCAAATTAATGAAGTCAATACATATACTAAAGATTTTCTGGTATAAAATATCACAGGAGAAATGCTTGTTGGACCTGCTAAAGCACTTTTCATGGATGAGATATCCACCGGACTTGATAGTTCTACAACATTTCAAATTGTGAATATGCTTCGACAATATGTCCACATTATGAAGGGAACTGCTTTTATCTCACTCCTCCAGCCAGCACCCGAGACGTACGATTTGTTCGATGACATTGTGCTCTTGTCTGATGGCCAGATTGTTTATCAGGGACCTAGAGATAATGTGCTCGACTTTTTTGAATCCATGGGGTTCAAATGCCCGCAAAGAAAAGGAGTGGCCGATTTCTTGCAAGAAGTAAGCAAATTAAAAAAAGAAACTTCAAGCCTTTCAGTATATAATCTTTTATTGGTTCTAATGAGTAATCAAACCGATATGCAGGTAACATCAAAGAAAGATCAGCAACAATACTGGGCACGTAAGGATCAGCCTTACCGATTCATTGCAGTCAGCGAATTTGCAGAGGCATTTCAGTCATATGTTGTTGGCCGAAGACTCGGGGATGAGCTTGCTGTTCCATTTGATAAGACCAAAAGCCATCCAGCCGCTTTGTCAACAGAAAAGTATGGTGTTAACAAAAAGGAACTCTTGAAAGCCTGCACCGAAAGAGAAATTTTGTTGATGAAGAGAAACTCATTTGTTTTTTTTTTCAAGATCTTTCAGCTTACTGTGATGTCACTTATTGCCATGACAGTCTTCTTTCGAACCGAGATGAGTAAAAACACTATAGAAGATGGAGGTGTATACACCGGTGCTCTGTTTTTCGCTGTCATTATGATTATGTTCAATGGGATGTCGGAGCTTGCAATGACAATTTACAAGCTTCCTGTGTTCTACAAACAAAGGGATATGTTCTTTTTTCCGCCATGGGCGTATGGTCTCCCCTCGTGGTTACTAAAAATACCAGTCACCTTCCTTGAAGTTGCTATATGGACATTTCTCACTTACTACGTAATAGGATTTGATCCTAATGTAGGAAGGTATGAGCTCAAATCAACACCTCATATAAGTAGTATACTTTTAAGTTTTTCAAATATATTTACTGATATCAAGAGTCTCAATTGCAGGTTAGCAAAGCAGTACCTGCTGCTTTTATTTGTTCACCAGGAAGCATTATCGTTGTTCAGATTTATTGGAGCAGCCGGTAGAAACATGATCGTTGCAAACACATTTGGCTTGTTTGCACTGCTCTTGCTTTTTGCATTAGGTGGCTTCGTCTTATCACGAGGTATTAAATAAGGATCAATTGTTGAAAGTGGTATATATTCTTACAGTAAAAAATGTTGTTCATTTTCTCATCACAATTTTGGATTGGTGCTGCAGAGGATGTAAAGGGTTGGTGGTTGTGGGGCTACTGGTCTTCACCATTGATGTATGCTCAAAATGCAATTCTTGTTAATGAATTCACAGGGCACAGTTGGAGTAGAGTAAGTCAATGCATCAATGTTTGCTGTTGGATTGTTTGCATATTTTCTCTCACTTTAGTAAACTAATCTATGATTCCGATATTAATTTTAGATGATAAATGGAACCGCATTGGGAGTACAAGTGATGGAATCTCGAGGTTTCTTTACTGATGCGAACTGGTATTGGCTTGGACTTGGGGCTGTCATCGGTTTCGTACTTCTATTCAACCTCCTCTACATTATTGCTCTTGCATACCTTGATCGTAAGTCTTTCTACTCTCACTTTTAAACTATTTTTACAATTACATTCAGCAATTAATATTTTTAAAAAAACTGCTGCAGCTTATGAGAAGCCTCAAGCTGTATTACCAGAAGCAACTGAAGATGATGGTCTTGTAAGCCGAGTTTCAGCTCCAGGTGGTGCAAATACGCGGAGAAGCATCTCATCAGGATCCTCATCCGTGCGAACAGATGCCATTGAAGCCAATGAGAATCGGAAAAGAGGAATGATTCTTCCATTTGAGCCACATTCCATCACATTTGATGACGTCAAATATTCGGTCGACATGCCAGCAGTAAGTTCAAGTTTTAAAATTTCTAAATGAAGAAATCAATATAGTTTTGGAAAGAGCACGAATGAAATCAATTCATTACTTAATAACATTTATGACTTGCAGGAAATGAAAGCTCAAGGAGCCAGTGATGATAAATTGGAACTATTGAAGGGTGTAAGTGGAGCTTTTAGGCCAGGTGTCCTTACAGCTTTAATGGGTGTTAGTGGAGCTGGTAAAACAACTTTAATGGATGTTTTAGCCGGAAGGAAAACAGGAGGATATATTGAGGGTAATATCACAATCTCAGGGTATCCGAAGAACCAGGCAACATTTGCTAGGATTTCCGGATATTGTGAACAGAACGACATTCATTCTCCAAATGTCACTGTTTATGAGTCCCTTGTTTACTCAGCTTGGTTGCGATTACCTCGAGAAGTTGATGCAGAAACTAGAAAGGTTTATAATTCATGACATTATTTCATAGTTTTGACCTAATTGTTTTAATGAGAGAATTATTAATATTTACTTTCATCTTCTACTTACAGATGTTCATTGAGGAGGTTATGGAACTTGTAGAACTTAACCCCTTGAGAGGATCGCTAGTTGGGTTGCCAGGGGTTAACGGTCTCTCCACTGAGCAGCGGAAAAGGCTTACAATTGCAGTTGAACTTGTCGCTAACCCTTCAATCATATTTATGGATGAGCCAACTTCAGGGCTTGACGCAAGAGCTGCTGCTATCGTGATGAGAACTGTCAGGAATACCGTGAACACGGGAAGAACTGTAGTGTGCACAATTCATCAGCCTAGCATTGACATATTTGAAGCATTTGATGAGGTACACTATATGGAAAAATAAAACCAGACATTTTTTTCCTTTTGGTCTTCTAATGATTTTGCTTGTATAGAGTAAGTTGCTAAAATGACATTAATTTGCAGCTATTTTTGATGAAACGGGGCGGACAAGAAATATATGTTGGACCATTGGGTCGACACTCGACCCATTTGATCAAGTATTTTGAAGGAGTTGATGGAGTATCAAAGATTAAAGATGGTTACAATCCAGCTACCTGGATGTTGGAAGTCACAAGCTCAGCACAGGAACTACTCTTGGGGGTTGACTTCACTGATCACTACAAGAAATCAGATTTATACATGTAAGTTGAATTCCATAATAATATAGAATATTTGCTTGGACCAAATATTTTTTAATTCCATAATAATATAGAATATTTGCTTGGACCAAATATTTTTTTATGACGTGCTAATATTAATCTTGTGTGGAAAACTAATTTTGCAGGAGAAATAAAGCTCTAATTAAAGAATTAAGTGTCCCGCGCCCTGGCACAAAAGATCTGTTTTTCGCAACTGAATATTCACAATCTTTCCTAACCCAATGCATTGCTTGCCTATGGAAACAACACTGGTCTTACTGGCGTAATCCTCCTTATACGGCCGTTAGATTTTTGTTCACTACCTTCATAGCCCTTATCTTCGGGACAATGTTCTGGGATCTTGGTTCAAGATGGTAAGTTGATGAATGTTTTAACTTATATTTCTGATATTTCAAAAGCTCTTTAATTGGTACTAATTTTAGTGGGATGTCATAAAATTGCAGGAACACTCAACAAGATCTCTTCAATGCCATGGGTTCTATGTATGCTGCAATTAACTTTTTGGGATTCCAATATGGTTCAACTGTACAACCTGTTGTGGCCATTGAAAGAACTGTCTTTTACAGAGAAAGAGCGGCTGGGATGTATTCTGCTTTACCATATGCATTCTCACAAGTGAGTAGTTATTTTAGATTGTTGAATAAAATTCAAATATTGAATTGTTAGGAGTTACTTAACCTTATGGTTTCTTTCTTTGTTGCAGTTTCTCATTGAGATTCCTTACGTCTTCGTCCAGTCCATTGTATATGGTCTCATTGTCTACTCAATGATGGGGTTCGACTGGACCGCTGAAAAATTCTTCTGGTTCATATATTTCTTGTTCTTCTCATTGTTGTACTTTGTCCTCTACGGTATGATGACTGTGGCTGTCACTCCTAATCACAATGTTGCCGCTATTATATCTTCTTTCTTCTATGCCGTCTGGAATCTCTTCTCTGGATTTATCATCCCACGACCAGTAAGTTCTCCCAACTTTTGCATATGTTTGATCATAAATAGACACATGAAATTCGTAACAATACTAACTAACTTTTTGTGAACAAATGTTAAAAACAGAGAATGCCTGTGTGGTGGAGATGGTATTACTGGGCAACTCCTATGGCTTACACCTTGTATGGTTTTATTATTACACAATTTGGTGAAATTCAAGATGTGATGGAGAGCGGAGAAACAGTTGAAGAATTCTTGAGAAATTACTTTGGGTTCAGACACGACATGCTCACATTAGTTGCTTTAGTACTTCTCGGATTCGTCGTTCTTTTCACTGTCATCTTTGCCTATTCCATCAAGACATTCAACTTCCAGAGAAGATAAAACAAGTTCTTAAGTTCCATGAGGCGTTATGCACTTCAGCCAATTTAGTTTTTACCAGTTTACAACACATTTTAGATTTTGTGTAGGAAAATATATAAATGTTTACTGTATAATTAAATTGAACAGTGTGGTTTCTTGTTACTATGTGATCATAAGAGTGTGCAATTTCCTTAATTTTTTGTAATGGAAGTGTTTTCTTCGCTTAGTTAAGGGTATATAACATTCCTGCATTTTATATCCTAAAAATTCTTGTCCACATAATAATCTTCATTACCATCAATCCTCCTGTTTCAATTCACAACAAAAAAAAAACCACAATTATTAAAAGACTGCATATATAAGTAGCAAGGATTATGAACAGAGAACTTGAATTATTTCATTAAAAGATGAGACTTCAATTTATACAAGTTGGCTGACTTGGAGCCCAAGACAATTCTAGCAATTAGAATATTCTACCTTACATAATTACAATATTGCATACTCAAAATAAAAGATTACAAAATATTCTAAGTGATTTGTGATTGATTCTTCTTATCAATATCCAAATCTTTGTGGCCGTCAAATGTACGAGGATTGGGGATGATTGAACCAATAATATCCTTTACAGGCCCCCGCAAGATGGAGGATCCATCGGAGACTCCAATCTTGGAGCGAAGGAAAAGAAATTTTTGAAGGGAAAGAGGTTTAGTGAGGACATCGGCAAGCTGATCATGCGAGGAAATGTAGGAGACGTTGAGGGATTTATCAGCAACATGTCGTCGAACAAAGTGATAATCAATAGCAATGTGCTTCATGCGAGAGTGAAAGACAGGATTAGCAGAGAGATAAGTAGCTCCAAGATTGTCACAATGAATGAGAGGTGTAGAAGTGATAGGAATGCGTAGTTCACTGAAAAGATGTTTTACCCAAAGTACTTCCGAAGCACACGAAGCTAAAGCTCTATATTCTGCTTCAGTAGAAGATCGAGCAATAACACGTTGCTTCTTGGAACTCCAGGAAATAGGTGAGGAGCCAAAATAGACAATATAAGCCGAAGTGGAGGACCGATCATCAGAGTTCCCAACCCAATCGTGAGTCGGTGAAAGCGGTGATGTTGTTCGGATGAGATTGCAGTAGAAGACCATGGAAGATAGTCGCTTGAGATAACGAAGAAGGCGTTTTAGCGCGATCCAGTGGTTAAGGTAGGCGATGCATGAACTGGGAAAGTTTATTTACAATGAATGAGATATCAGGACGAGTAAGAGTGAGATACTGAAGAGCACCAACAACACTACGATATAGGGTGGCATCAGTAGAAGAAGAATTATCAAACAATGTGAGAGGAGCGTTGGAAATTGGTGTAGAGACCTCTTTAGCACCAAGCATGTTGGTGCGATCAAGAAGATCCCTAATGTATTTGTGTTGAGAGAGAAATATACTTGTTGGAGTTCGAATGACCTCAACCCCAAGGAAATAACTTAGAAGACCGAGACGTTTGAACGAGAACCGAGAGGAAAAGGCAGTGATAAACGTTTGAAGGGCAGTATGAGAGTCCCCTGTGACAAGAAGATCATCGACATAAACTAGAAAATAGAGAGTGTAGTGCTCATGAAAGAGGAGAAAAAGAGAGGAATCGCTGACAGAGTTAACAAATCCATACGAGAGTAGAAAGGCTTTAAGTTCTGTATACCATGCACGCGGAGCTTGTTTGAGACCATAAATGGCCTTGCGTAGACGACATACATGGTTCGGGTGTTGGGAATCAGAAAAGCCAGGAGGTTGGTCCATATACACTTCCTCAGATAGTGAACCTTGAAGAAAGGCATTGTTCACATCCAATTGGTGCACGAGGCCGATTAGAAATTTAGGCAAGAGTCAAGAAGATGCGAATAGTGGTAGGTTTAACTACAGGACTAAAGGTATCGGTGAAGTCAATGCCTGGACGTTGATGAAAGCCCTTAGCGACAAGTCGAGCTTTGTAGCGAGAGATGCTTCCATCAAGATTTCGTTTGATGCGAAAGACCCATTTGCATCCAATCGGTTTAATGTGAGGGATGGAGGGACAAGTTCCCCAGGTTTGATTGTGAAGAAGAGCATTGAGCTCATCGAGTCATGGCTTTCCGCCATTGAGCGGATTTGAGGCGCGTAAACACAAGTAGGTTCCAGAGAATTAGAAATGGGATGCTTAGAGCTAAGAGTGAAGAGTTGCTTCGGTTTAAAAATATGGTTTTTAGAACGAGTGACCATAGGATGGATGTTAGTGGGTTCATTGTGAGAGGGAGAGGTCGATGGAGAAGAGGTAAATGTGAAGGATGTATTGAGGTTGTGGTTGGAGGAAGTAGAGTGTGAGGTACGTTGAGCATCGACATCGAGCTCAGGCGCACTGGAGGAATGCTGCAAGATAGGAGTGGAAGCGGGCGAGCTTGAGGTGGTGGCAGCGCGTTGCGGACTTGCGGTGTGCGTAGGGGGAAATAGCGAGCACCGCATCTAGGTAGCAGGCACCGAGGAAGATACACCCTGCCAGCCCGCAATGTGCATGTCAGGGACAGGAGCCGGGGGGTCTTTGGGGGATGTAGGGATATGAGAGCCTTGTGAGAGAAAAGGAAAATGATTTTCAACAAAGCGAACATGACGGGATGTGAATATTTTCTGATTTTGAAGGTCAAAACATAGATAAGCATGATGTTGGGTGTCGTAGCCTATAAAAGCACAAGGCCGGGATTTTGTATCGAGTTTAGAGTTGGTATAAGGTTTGAGCCAGGGATAACACAAACACCCAAATGTTCTTAGGGATGAATAGTTGGGGATTGTGTTATAGAGAAGATAATATGGACTGTTATTCGAGAGGTTGGGAGTAGGAAGACGATTAATAAGATACACGGCAGTACGAAAGGCATATGTCCAGAAAGAAGATGGGACAGAGGCGGCATGAAGGAGTGTCTTGCCGGTTTCAACAATATGCCGGTGACGACGCTCCGAGATGCCACTGTGTTCTGGAGTATAGGGCGGGGTAAGAAGATGTTGGATGCCATTATTATTTAGATAAGATTTGAGGGCAGTGTATTCGCCGCCACCATCAGTATATAGAGTAAGGATTTTATAATTGAAATGTTTTTCAACTTGTTTGTGAAATATTGGAAAAATGTGATGAACATCAGATTTGTGTCATAGTGGGAAAAACCAAGTATAACGTGTATAATGATCAACAAAAATTAAATAAAAGCGAAAACCATCAATAGAAACAGTAGAACTAGGACCCCATAGATCAGAGAAAATGATTTCTAATGGTTTATTACTAGTGATGCTAGAAGCAGAAAATGGGAGCCTATGGCTCTTATTACAATGACAAGAATCGCATGAAAATTGACCAGAAATACTAAAACTAGTAGGCAATGAGCCAGATGAAAGCAAAAGTTGAGTGATCTTGACGGATGGATGACCAAGACGACCGTGCCATAGAGTTGGAGAGACAAAAGAGGTTGAGTGAACGACGGGCTGGGACGATGATGATGGCCATTCATAAAGATCGTTAATATGGAGCCCTCGCAGAAGGGGTTTCTGAGTTTGAAGATCCTTCACAACAAAATAGTCAGGAAAGAATTCAATACTTGTTTGATTAGAGGAACAAAATTTGGAAACATATATGATTTTTCTACGCATTCCAGGGACATGGAGAATATCAGAAAGAAGAAAGTTAGAAGAAAGAGTAGAGGAACCTGTATTGGATATTTGGAGTTCAGAACCATTACCCAATTGAACTTCATCAGGGCCATCATATGGTTGGTGAATAGATAGATCAACAAGTTGATTAGTGACATGATGAGTAGCACCAGTGTCGACAATCTAGTTGGGACTAGGAGCAACAGTGGAGGTAGCATGAACTATTGGGCGAGTTGGGCGTAAGGAAGGGAATAATTGCCAGCACTTGTGAACATCATGACCCTGTTTCCCACAGTATTGACAGGAAACAAGTTGTGAGGGCCCCCGTGAGAGGGACGGAGCGGGGGATGGTAGTGGCGGACGGCGTGGCGCGGACGGTGGTGTGGGTAGTAGACCAGCAGTGGTGGACTTAGGTGGTGGTGGCGTATGAGATGACGAACGGCGGGGCGCCGGTTGGCCGCGATGTGGTGCGGATGGACTAGACGAAGATGAGTAGCGGTTGTAATTGATGTGGACAGCCCCGATGTTGTGGAGAGACTCGGAATCATGAAGAAAGATTTCATGATCAATTAGTTTGTCATATAATTCTTCAAAACTGATAGGAGAATCACGGGCACGTATGTTGCCAACAATATTTTGGTATGCAGGGCCAAGCCCTCGAGTGCAATAAACTAGCAAATAAGCATCAGTAGGGGGTGCACCAAGAGAAGCAAGCTCATCAGACAGTGTTTTAATTTGGAGGAGAAATTCAGATACGGGAAGAGTGCCGCGAGTGAGACCGGCAAGCTTATCTTTGAGGTGAATAATATGAGATTGTGTACGTTTGGCTAAGAGACGGTGAAGAAGAGTCCATGCTTCATGAGAGGATTTGACATTAGAGATAAGGGGTATGATATTTTCAGAGATAGAAGCAATAATAGCATGGAGGATCAGTTGGTCTTGGCGTTTCCATGTGATGTAGTCAGGATTCGGTGTAGAGATCGGGGTGGTGGAAGAGGAGGGAGTCGTGGTGAGTGTCTCGGCTGGGGGTGGCGTAGTACCATCAAGAAACCCCATTAAATTGAGACCGTAAAATAGGCTAGTGAATTGGAGGCGCCAAGCAGAGAAGTTTGTGTTGGTAAGGCGCAATGGAAGTTGCGACGCGGTGTTGACTTGGATGATGGGGGAAGAGTTTTCAGCCGGAAGAGTAGAGTTCGAGGTATTGGTGGAGCTTGTGATGGACATGGTGAAGGGTGATTGAGAGCAAAAGGAGATGGCGTGAATAGAAGAAAAAAAAAGCTCGTGGGAGGCTATACGGCTCTTGATACCATAACAAGGATTATGAACAGAGAACTTGAATTATTTCATTAAAAGATGAGACTTCAATTTATACAAGTTGGCTGACTTGGAGCCCAAGACAATTCTAGCAATTAGAATATTCTACCTTACATAATTACAATATTGCATACTCAAAATAAAAGATTACAAAATATTCTAAGTGATTTGTGATTGATTCTTCTTATCAATATCCAAATCTTTGTGGCCATCAACTGTACGAGGATTGGGGATGATTGAACCAATAATATCCTTTACATATAACATTCCTGCATTTTATATCCTAAAAATTCTTGTCCACATAATAATCTTCATTACCATCAATCCTCCTGTTTCAATTCACAACAAGAAAAAAAACCACAATTATTTAAAGACTGCATATATAAGTAGCAAATGGGCTAGCGATTATGTTAATTTCTTAAAGACCTTGCCTTTGGTGTCTTGTGTTTTTATTTGGAGGCCAGTAAATTGTGTTGCTCGTGAGTTAGCTAAAGCAAATGATTCCATGTCGGGCGTCATGGTGTGGGTTGATAACCCTCTGTCTGTCATCTGTAATTTACTTGATTTGGATTAGTTGAATTAATGATATCCTTATTTTCAATAAAGAAAAAAAGTGACAAATGGGCGTTTGGGTTAGTCAATGCTCCTCCAGGAGCATTCCACCCGGTTGCTCAACCGAGGATAATTTTTTTTAATATTAATTAGCTTTAACAAAATAAATAAATAAATAATCAAATTAACTATCATTTATAAGTGATCAATTTTAAATTGAATGCTCAAAAACATGTGGGGACCGTGAATCAAGGAATCAGTTATAGAGAGAGAGAATCACGCTCATTAACAGGTGGGGACCGTGGATTAAGTAAATCAGTTATAAAGAGAGAGAAAATCACGCTCATTATTGTACTGTATATTTAACATATATTTAATGTATATTTAATATTATCATGTTGTATATTTAACATATTTGTACGCATATTACAATTGTCAAACAAAAATATAAGTATACAACAAAACGCATATAAGTATACAACAAAACACATATAAGTATATAGCAAAAAAAATAAGTATACATCAACATAAATACATACATAAAAAATTAACTACTTATACAACAAAACACATATAAGTATACATCGAAAAATATATAAGTGTACAGTAATCCTAACTGCCTCCTCTTAGGCCCTCGTTTTCTCCACGTCAGCATCGTCTTCTTCACCAATCCTCCATTTCCAACACCAGTTGAACTCCGGACCGTTTTCCTATCAAGATCATCAGCAGCAACATTAAGATCATCATCGTTGTCACTAATTTTTTAAATCTCGACTTTAAATCACCTCGGTTGCCTCCCTTAAATCCTTCGACATTCGTATACTGCTTAGATGGAGTGATAATCGGAGGGGTGCCTGCTAAAGAGGAGCAAACATGAGAATTGCAATATGCAATATGCCACAGAAACTGATACCATTATGTGATACATAGAGTTATGCAATTGTTAGCAAGACATCACAACCCTACATATAATTGTCCATTTTCTATTCAGCTACTGATTGACAAAATAACAGAGGTTAAAAAAACAATTAAACTGCATTTGCATAAGTTTCTAGGTAATGCACAATAAATAATACCTGATGCATCTTTAACCTCATTTGTTTTATCTTGAGTTCGCACCACTGATGGCCCACCTGCACCATTAAATTCATGCATCAAAAAGAACCTACTCGACTAATCTTCGCTGAATAAATTTCGGGAAAATCCGAACCTATTTTTGTCATTTTGGCAGACAGTCTCTTCTCCAACTCCATTACTTGCATTCACCGTTATGGATTTCTGGAGCAGTAGTTTGGTTTTGGGCGGATATGAAATTACCAAACTTAAATGATATTAAGTAATTACACAATTACAATGCCTGCTCCTTTTCGATTTAAAATAAATAAAAAATGTTTATTAAATTGGGTAAATCTCAACCATCTAAAATTACAGATTTGTGGACATGATTAGTCCATATTATCTTACTCTAATTATGTGGTCTCATTTGATCCAATCCCCATATATATATATATATTATAAACATTAGATACTTTATTGTTGGGAAATTTATTGTATAGATTTTGATGATGTTATGCAAAACTTAGATTAGGAAGTTGTCACCCCATTTTCTGTTGTATATTCAACTACGTAATAGATAGAATCTATGAGCTGAGTCAAAGCAGCCAAGCTGAAGATTGCAGAAGTTGACTGAAGGACAATGTGGAGAATCAGATGAGTTGTAGCTGAGTGTCGAAGAGAAGTCTCAGTCAAGTACCAAAAAGCTATGTCTGTCAGCAGATTGACAACTGAGTCACTCCCAGATGTTTGGAGAAGATTTACAAAGGGGTTCAACAGCAAAATGACTGGAAGAAAGCTGAAGATTTCTATTGATAAGTAAAGTCAAAGAATTACTCAAAGAGGAAAGAAGACAAACTGCAGCCTTAAAGCTGTTTTGTTGAAAGAGTGCAAAAGGCTGAGAACCAATGAGATGTTCTTGCACACCTTTTGTGTTTTAGGCATATCTGCAGAGCATTAAACCAATGTTGGGTCAACATCGATTGCTGCACAACAAGACAAGCCAACGACCATGAAAGTGGAGTTTGAAAATGCATTTATCTCTTCAACGGATACATTTTTGAACTACCACTATAAAAGGCTGAGGAGTTCATGTGAGAGAGTACTAGACAAAACAGAGCATTCAAGCAATCTGAAAAAAGAGCAATCAAACAAAATACTCTCAAGCAATACACTCAATTCTCAAGCTTAAAATTCGAATTATATCTAACTAACAGTTTTAGTGAAGGAAAGAAAAACTTCAAGCTATTGAAGAGGATGTTTAAAAGACAAAGGGGTCTGTACATCCAATGATTGAAGGAAGTGCAGTGAGGTTCAAGTTATAACCAGACTTTGAATTCGTTGGAGGGCTTCGTGATCAAATCCAAGAATTCGAAAGAGCTGAAGTAGGACAATTGTCTTGTGAAGAGCTGAGTCCTAGGAGTGAATCTGGCCAGCTGTGTGATCAAGGCTTGCTCGGACTGTTTATCCTTTTTGTAACTCGTTGTTGCATTAGTGGATTACCTCGAGGGGTTGGAGAAGAGTGGAGCAGAGGAATTACCCCATCCTCAAACCACTATAAAATTGCTCTGTGTATATTTACTTTCAGCACATTTAATTCTTGCATATATATTATATATGCTGATTGATAAATTTGCTAAGTTAACTGATAATAACTTAACTTAAACAAGTGTTGAAAAATATATTTTAACTAAAGGGTGTAAGACTTCCGCTGTAAAACCAAGTTAACTGTATTTTTAAAGAGCTCACTTCACTCAGCTTAGTTACTCTATTAACAGCTCAGTCGAGTCTGTTGAGTGGTTAACTTTCTGTTGAGGTTGAACTAAGCTGTCCCTCAAGGAGTTAGCTTTTGTGTATAAACTCTGATTTAAAGGACAAGAATCGAAAATTGGTTAAGTCTATTCAACCCCTCTCCCATCTAGACTTAGCACAAACACCCCTTAGGACCTACAATCATCATAATATATGCACAAACAAGAAAATATAACAATCAACCAAACTGTTGGGGACAAAAACGGTATTTAATTAATTAATATATAACTCATCTTATATATGTTTATTAGTATTAATTGTCCAATGGGCTCTTAATAAATAAATTGACCCAATGTTGTTTGGGTCTGGCCCATTGGCCAATGTCTCCTACGCGGACTGGCCCATAGGACAAATTCTCCTACACGGCTCACGGGGCCCATCTCGCAGGTATAAAAAGGTCCATTCTATTATCTGTAAGTAAATTAATTCATAATCCTCCTATGCATTTATTATAAAGTATTCATTTAATGTTTATTCTCTCGTTCACCGTGCTGACTTGAGCATCGGAGGGGCCTCCCTGGGATAATCCCCGGGGCCCTTTACTATTTGCACGTGTGTGCAGCCAAGTTTCCAATTGAAGGATATTCCAGCTCTAGGAGAAGAAGACGAGAAGACTTCTCTCTCGGGAAGAGGATTGACGTGAAGACTTCCCTCTCGGGAAGAGAATTTTGGTCAACCCAGTTGACTTAGAGTGATCTGCCTTAAAAAACAGCATCATTTTTGCGCCATCTGTGGGAACAACCAAATTATACGGAGATGCAAACTCGATGCCAACACGTAAAGTTGGATCTCAAGCTGCAGGCCATGGTGCAAGAAACTAGCATGAAGAAAGACCATCAAGATAGCGAGAGGCCAATGGCCATTCCACCGGAAGGGCGCTGCCCCTCCACCAAGAAAGAAGGGCGACGCCGCCTCCCTCCGGAGGCGCTCTGCTCAGTGAAGAAATTCATCTAACCAAGGAGAGACTCTGAATCCTGTTAAAAGAAGTTGCATGGAACGCCATGAGGCATCAACCTGCGATCAGAACCAGAGGAGCACTATCCCGGGCCCTGCCTGCCATTGAAGACCTTGACCTAGAAGGATAAGAAAAAATAGATGAAGGACGCGGCAAAAGCCAAGAAGGGCCGCCAATAGCAGAAGAAGATCAAGCAATACAGTCCAACCATACTCATTCACAAGCCACTGCTTTGAAGAAACGAAGTCCAGTAAACCTTGATATACTGGCAGAACAGCTACCACCGGAAATTAGGACATCTAATCTCCTAGAGTATGATGGAACAGGAGACTCCCAGGAGCATTTGAACAAGTTCTATGTGGAGGCAAACCTCTATAAGATGACGGATGTTTCCTACTGCAAAGCCTTTCTATGTACCCTGACCAAGTAAGCCCAGGCTTGGTTCGATCAGCTCTCGGAGGACTCCATCACTATGATGCATAAGTTCGCGGAGGCTTTCATACAATAATTCTCCGCCGATAAGAAAAAACGTGAGACCATCGCAAACCTATTTCACCGTAAGAGGGGAGAACCTTTATGCAATTTCATGGGACAACTCGTGGAGACCGTAAACGAAGTCACCAACATCCAACAAGAAACACTAACAAGGATTCAACAGCGTACCGCCCTTTAAGAGCATGCTCAGGATGAAACAAAAGAAGGATCTCTCCCCGCTCCACGAAAAATCATCCACTGTAGTAGAGCACCCAACGAGGGAGATGAAGTATTAAAGCCACCACAAAGGAAGAAGCGTAAGGTAGAAGAGGATGTCCAGAGTCAGCCTCAAAGCCGCAAAAAGAATTCGGGACAAGTAACAATCCCGTTGAATGCAATGCTATTGGAGGTATTAGCCACCGCTAGGAGACATAAAATCATAGAGTCCCCGCGGGAGATGAAAGATAGTTTTGGACGACGTTGGTTAAAACATTTCTGTTACTTCCATTATGACAAGGGGCACACAACCGAGACATGCATCCAATTGAGAGCCGCTATCGAAAAGTTAATTTGAAAAATCCACCTACAAGAGTACGTGGATTACCCAGATCATGATCAGACTCGGGAAGGTAGCAGCTGGGGATGCCCTACATCACACAGGGAGGACAATCCAACGCGCCACTTCGAAAATACTTTGCCCCCGCAACATGAGCTTCGAACAGTACCTCCTGGATTGCTTCAGACCACTTTACCCGCACTTTCCCTTTAGCCAAAACTCGTCAGGAGTACGAGATATGCGACACAACTGGGGACATAGGGACTATCCGAAAATATTGACCGATGATACTGAAGACGAAGTGAATTCTCCCAGCTAACCAGCAAAAACATCACACCTCCATGAAAGTCGCAGATCTCCTTAGGCTCCGCCTACACCAACACTCATTGGCCTTCTGAGGGCCTTAGTATTTTTTTGTTTATCATTTTTAGTTTATATCCACCGAAGAGGCACTAAACATTTATTTATGTTTCAGTTATGTTTTCGCCCACACGGCGTAAAGCTTTTTAGTATAATGAATAAAAATACTTTCATATTTTTACTTTGATGTTGAATGCAGTTAATGGCCACATATGGCCAAGGTCAATGTCCAGTTAGACGTTTTCCTCAACAAACCCCATCTTTCCGGCTATAGCACCAGATGGGAGTTTCCTCCTTACGGGGGTTCTCATAAATTCACCTCGTTCGGTTAAAACCCCGGAGGGGAAGGCTTCACCCAGCTAAGATCCCGTGTGGGATGACCCCTTCCGACTAAGACCCCAGATGAGAGGGACCTCCTCATGGAAGTCCTAGTAATTAACCTCATCTAGCTAAGACTTTAGAGGGGATGACCTCACCCGGCTAAAACCTCGGATGAGAGGGCCTCCTCATGGATGTCCTAGTAGCCCTCCTCCGGCTAAGACCCCGGAGAGGATGGCCTCACCCAGCTAAGACCCCGAGTGGGATGACCCCTTTCGGCTAATATCACGGATGGGAGGGGCCTCATCATGGAGGTCGTAGTAATTCACCTCTTCTAGCTAAGACCTCGGAGGGGAAAGACTCACCCGACGAAGACCCCGGGTGGGATGACCTCTTCCGGCTAAGATCCCGGATGAGAGGGGCCTCCTCACAAAGAGGTCCTAGTAAAAATTCTTCCTCCTCCGGCTAAGACCCAAGAGGAAGGGGCCTTCTCGCAAGAGTTCCCGTAAAATCTTCTCCATGGTGAAAATGTGCAAAGAAAAGAAGGCAAAAAAGCTAAAACATATGGAGAAGAGATCAAAATGATAAAACAAAAATTATGGTAGAAGCTCCAGAAGGGTGCCCCCTCCCAGCTTTGGAAAAAGCGCCTAATGAACTCCATTAGGGCGCCCGCTCTGGGCTTCGAAAGGCCATCCCACAAAATATCATTCCCCAGCGAAAGAAGAAGGCAAAAACTTTAACACTGGGGAAAAACATCAAAACCTATAAAGTAAAGCTAGAGGAAATTTCCAGAAGGGAGCCCCTTCCGAGCCCCAAAAGGGCGTCCTCTCGAATTCCGGAAGGGCGCCCTCGAGGAGTTGCGAAATAGCATACATTGACCTCGAACGCAAGTATTCCCAGGTATTCCGAAAAAACCAAGACTTCCCTCCGAAGGGAAGATCCACCTCAACGTGGAAAATGACCAAGTCTTCTACAGAAAGAAGTTATACCAAAGCACTACATAAAGCATGGAAAAACAAAGCAAATATGCATAAGGAAGATGGAAGAATCATCCAGCCCCACGGGGCAAATAAAAACATATCTAAACCCAAAGAGAGGGAGAAATATCCAATTGCGCAAGATGAAATATCCAAGTACGTAAAGAGAAATATCCAAATGCATAAAGCAAGCCCTAAACAGGTGGGCAGGAGTCAATAGACATCAGGCCAAGAAGTAACTATCACTGCTCAAGCAGGAGGCGCCCCATCTCCATCAGCAGCATCTCCAACGCCACCAGCATCGTCAGGAAGATCCATCAAGGCCTCGACCTCTCCCTTCTCCTCGTCAGAAACGCCACAATCCAGGATGTCGATCAGCTCACTAGAAACCTTTCCACTATGTCGTAAAAGTTTCCATCAATGGTGCACCTCCTTATCATAGTAGGAGCATGACTCTCTCATCATTTTGGAGTGACATGATAAGGAACCTTTGTAGGCCTCAACTGAACTTGACCTCTCCTTGGCCAACAACTCGATACCAACGGGAGACTGGAAGAACAACTTACCTGTCTCAGCCTCATGGGCAAGATGACTCTTCACCCAGGCATATTGTTTTGAAAAATCTGACATATCACACTTATGATAGCTAGACGCGGCCTTGAGCGCCTTCACCTCACCCTGAATCCATCGGTTCTCCACCTCAGTCATCTCGCCTTGATGGTTCAAAGCCGCTGCGAGGTTTAGAAATTACAACATAATTTGTGCAAGTTTTAGCCAAGTAAAGAGATAAAGCATGAAGAATGAAAATGCAAAGAAACCAGACGCTTACCCAAGCAACATCCCCACAAAGGTGAGTCTCGATGTTCTTGAAGGACAAAGACCCAAGGCGGGACTGATCATTGGCCGACAAAGCTCCTTAGGTACTGGCATAGCCCAAACCATAATCTGTATAGTCCCAATGGGACTGGATCCCCTCGCGACGGTTCACTTCACCAGAGAAGATAGCTTAGGTACCAACACTCTCAAGCGCAACAACACTAGGCTCCATCCTCGGCCTCTTCCCTCCAGAAGGGCCTAAAGAAGGACAAGGAGCCAGAACATTATCAGACACGATCACTGGAGCGCGAGCCGGGGCGCCGACTATGATTCTATCTCCTTTTCTAGTTACCCCTACTACTTGATCTATGAAGAGAGGATCTACGATGATACCCACCCCATTCCTAGTTCTATCCTTTCCACTATACCAAAGCTTATAACCTGTAGTATCTAGTGTCTTAGCTTTCTAGCCTACCCATTTAGTCTCTTGGATACACATAATATCTATGTTTTGTCTTTTCATAATACCTACTAACTCTATAGTTTTACCTGTCAAAGTACATATGTTCCAACTGCCAACTCTACATTTCCTAATTTTCTTGTTATCATTTGTATTCCTCTTATTAGTGTGTGAGGGCTCTTGTGTATTTTTCACTACACCCAAGCCCTTATGGAGGTGTAGCGGTCCTTGCCAAGATACCGCAGTCGGACCCTGCGGCGCACTCCTTACGGGGAGCATCCTAGCCTTATCACGATGTCTTATATGATCCATACCATAAGGAAATGACTAGAGTTTTACGCTGGTTTTCGACCTAACACAACCCTCCTCCTTTATCCGGGCTTGGGACCGGCAACATATAGACGGGTTGCCATGTCTATATGCAGGCGGAGTTAATCCTTCTTTATGACAAACATCTGAAAATATCTCCAAATGTTTGAGATGCTCCTTCATGTTCTTTGATGCGATAAGAATGTCATCAATGTACACGAACATGAAACTGAAATAATCTTTGAAAAGATTATCCATCTTCCTTTGATATATCTGGGGTGCGTTAGCCAATCCCATAGGCATCACGTTCCAAATATAATGCCCTTGTGGTGTAGAGAAAGCTGTGAATTTCTTGCTTTCTTCATCCATCTTAATCTGGTAGAATCCAGATTTGCAATCGAACTTTGAGAATATCTTGGCACCTTTGATACAGTTAACCAGATGTTCTCTGCTTGGGATATAGTACCCATCAAACTCCAAAATGTTATTAATCCCCTTGTAATTAATAACAAGTCTTGGCTTTCCTCTTTTGATTTCTCCATGGTTTCTGACTAGGAATCTGGATGCATTTGTATGGAGAAACGCCTGGTGAAATCAACTTAAGGTCTAGATGTTCCTTAAGTATCTTCTGCATATCCTCACGATCTTCCTGATTCATAAGGATTGGTTTGAATCTCACGAACTCGTACTCCTTTCCGGGTTTAACCTTTAAGGAAGCTTTATGCTCGTTCTTATCCCACCAAGCCAAAGGATCTTCATTATAATTCCTTTGGATCTTCTTGACATCCTCGAGTGATATTTTTCCTCAATGGTCACGTCACACTGTGGATTCTCCATTAGACCCATCCATAATTCTGCAATGGCTTCTGGAGTAACTCGTTCTTCTCCTCGTACTCTGAATGAATACAAATTATTATCCCATATCCTCTTATCCTTTCGGCTTCCGAATTGTCTATAGGATAATAACGCTTCACCCAATTTTCTTCGATCCGCCATTTTTGGATTTCAGAGTTTGGCTTCATCACCACGCTTGCTGCGAAAATTAATAGGCATTTTTCTGTAAAATGCTTCCCGCAGTCTTTGGACAATGATCTTATGATCACATAATGTTGTGAAAATAAGTCTTCTTGTCTCATTTTCCTGTGTAAATCTCTTGAATGTTTGTAGGAAATTGTTTCCTAGCAATACATCTGCTCCTGTATCATGGAAATATATTGGTGGCGTCTTCACTTTGTACCATGGGGTACCGCCCGCGCCTCTGATCATAATTTTTGCTTGTTTAATTCCTCTGTTAAGAATAAGAATACTTTAGAAAAATCTCTTCCTGCAATAGCTGGTAAATCCTCTCCAATATCTTTAGGAAAAACATCCGGCTTTGTAGTGCATATTCCGGCACCTGAATCAATATAGGCGGCGAAATACTCCGCCTTGTATTCAGTATATAACATTCCGATAGAAATGTATATGAAGAATGGACTAGTGGTCATCTGATTCTGTATCTTTTATTAGCCATTGTGAACTCCATTCCATCTTGTAATCTTTCCCAGGGTTTATGATCCTCGAGAAATTCAATTCCCAGTATTAATTGTTCTGGGATTTTTCCTGCAACTCCTGTGATAGTCAGCTCAATTTCACCTATCTTCAGGCTTCCTTGATACCGTCCAACTATTGGTTGTTGGAGATAATACAGAACATCACAAGGAAAAATATTATCCTTTTGAGTGATGTCGAATATTACTTCAACTTCTCGCCATCATACGGACATTTCGGCTCTCTATTTGTTTTGAAAACATCCGGGATACGTGAATCGCATTTCTTGTCTCCTTTCTTCCCAACGGCTGCTACTCGTCATTCTGTCCTGTTGGCAAGACATCCTTCTTGGCTCAACTCTAAGATTTCGACTTTTGTTGAAGACTGGTTGATCTTGTATTTTCATATCGATCTCCTTGATAGTTAGAGACTCAATAATTTCTGGTAAAACCACCCTGGCAAAGTCCTCGAAAATCCTTGGGACTTCAATAAATTCCTTTCTCAATAATACTTCTGAATGATGTGTATTCGAGAGAGCATAGGATATCTTGTATGTGATCGAGTAGGGTCTATTCCCTTCTTTCATTAAATCGTCTCTTTTGAAATCTTGATGAAGGGTTAGGACTCTACTGAAGTCTCGATCTCCCAGATTGTATGCAATTCTAGGATAGACATTAAATGCCAATTTCCCAGCATACAAATTTCCTGTAACCGCTCCAAGGCATGAATCCTTGAGATTTGAGATTCGCTTGTCAAAGATAGCCAGATTGAGTGGCGAATCTATCCCTTCTTTGAATGTTGCTTTAATAATAACTCTTATGGCTCCGATATGAATCCATGAGAGTGTATTTGCAACTTCTCTTTTAACTCTGCTTTTGATCTCCTGTATTTCTTTAATAGGGACCAACTACATCTCGATCGAGTTAGGTAAACTCCATCGAATAGCAAATTCTCCGGTTTCTACCCCGTGGATAATTTGGTGTTTATTTAAACCCAATTTTATTCAATGCTTTTTCCATAGCTCCGATTGTAAATCCATCATAGACTTGAAGCTTTGGATCTTCCTCATGATTCTCATAAGAGTTTTATGAGAAATCATCGTGTGAGAGAGGAATCGACATATCCTCCCGATTGTCTGTCAAGAATTTCTTCTTCACTCGATTCTGAAATGAGTCACTTCCATTGTCGAATAGATCTCTTCTTCATAGATGCTTTCATCTAACGGTATATCCTCAAATTGATACACTGTATAAGATCTTGATAATAGATGACTTCTTCGATTTCGGTGTAGCCTCGAACATTCGACTCCTCATTTTTGATTGTCCGGGCAATCCCGTTGAGATATGCCCTCTTGCTCGCATGTCCAAGAATTATGATCTTTGAAACTTTCATTTGCTCATGAGCCCGCCCGAAAGTTCTCTTCTTCCCGCTCTCACTGGTACTTGCTTGATTAGACACGATGAAGAGGCTCTACTCCTGCTTGAGTGTTGGTCTTTGCCCGTTTGTAACCGGGCTTTTTGTTTTGACCAAAACCTTCTAGGTCTCCATGAAGACCGCTTCTTTTTGTTGCTTCCTCGGCGGTATGGATGGCTTTGCTCCTTCTTCTTTCTGTGATGCCTTGGTTGACCTCCCACAATTGTTGGGATGTCATTATCCATGCAACATAGAGGAACTGCTTTGTTAATTCCTCTTAATCTCTTGTAATTCCTGTACAGAGCTGCTTGGTAACACCATTCAGATAACTTGGCCTTTAGGAAAGACATTTTTCAGGCCACAATTTCTACTTCCGCTCCATCCTTGTATTCCCTGATAAGCCTTTCTCTCCAGGGACTCGGGATCTTGGCAAAGAATAGTTGTGCAGCTTCCTTTTCTTCAATCTTGGATTTCCACCGATATTCGGTGAACAACTTGATATATTCGTCAATATGACAGATATCATGTAACTCAAGGCTATAGAGAGCTTGTTTATATCTCTTTCTTTTTTCATCCTCTAATCCCTCGAAATAACCTGTGCCGATGAACTGGATTTTGAATAGTTTTGCCATACCATCAACAATTCCTTTAAGTGATTCTCCTGATGTGACCGAACCTTTTGTACTAGCATCGGTCATATCCTAGGCAATCTTCACCGATCCTTCAAGACTCATTTCAAGGAGTAAAATGAATGAATCCTTTGTAAGATCGAGGGTTCCTACTGAAATTCTCATACCAAGCCCATTCATCAATAACTCTCTATTTTTAAAATGGGATGTCAGATTTAACATCAACCCATATGGATGTATTGGGTCGAAGTGCGATCTTTCATAAGACGCGTCGATAAACATTCGGCCTTCCAGTAGGTTGTCGAGTTCCCGCAAGAGGGTTTCGACCTCCTAACCCGTACTTTCTTCGACGTTAGGATTAACTGGTGGTGGTGGTGGAATCGGTCTTCCTTTGGATCATAGGTGACCAATGTTCCATCTCTTGTGTTCATCTTTAAATCTACAATTCCTAATCTGCGAAGGATTACGCAAGGTCATGTAGATCTTTAAGATTCATCTTTTCCATATCCATCTTTTTAATTTTGATGGATTTTCCTTTGATTAGAGCAATGAGCTTCTCCTCATCTGTCATTTTTCGTATAACCCGGTTGGTTTCCCCTTTTAGTGTAAATAGGTGCGTCAAAAATCTATACGCTTCTTTCCTTTGGAAGAACTCGGCTGCCCTCCAGGTTCTTGACTCGTTTCGATTATCATGAAGGAGTTCAAGAGTTTCCTTCGATATTTCACCATCGTCTCCATCGGTTCTAGATCTCGACGAACTTGTCTTTCGGTAGATGAATATGGCGGTTGCCATAATTCTCGCACCGTCTTTTGGACTTCTCTAAGATCTTGGGAAAACTTAGATTTATCTGGAAGTATCTCGCTCCACTCAGGTACTCCATCGGAATCATTGTTTCGATGGGAATTTTCATGAACCCGTTTCTTGAAGGTTCATCAAGTGAATATATATGGTCTGGTTAAGCATCCGAGAACTACCTATAATTTTTCTCGCTCGCATTTTGCATTGCCTTAAGGTTTCCCCATCGGCTCCTCGGGCCGTTTCTTTTCTTCATGTTGGTATTCCAAATATGAAACCTGGTCAAGGTGTTCTTGTGCATACATCGTCAATATTGACGATATGTCCTATAAGGGGTACATCTCGGACATCGGTCCGGATCCATAAGATGAAGAAGAAGAAGGAGAGAAGCCATCCATACTGCCGGGGAAGCAGAAACAAAAGAAGTAGGTCTTCATGGAGACCTAGAAGGTTCTGGTCAAAACAAAAAGCCCGAAGTTACAAATCAGGGCAAAGACCAGCACCAAGCAGGAGTAGAGCCTCATTTTCAGGTTCAAATCAAGCAAGTACCAGTAGAACCCCAGGGAGAAGAACTTTCAGGCGAGCTCATACCAGAGCTAATAAAAGTTTCAAAGATTGTAATTGCTGGACATGCGGAGCAAGATGACATATCTCAACTGATTGTCCAGACAACCAGAAACAAGGAGTCCGACAGTTCGAAGCTACACCAGAAATCTAAGAAGCTGTCTACTATCAAGATCTTATACAGGTGAATCAGTTTGAGGATATACCCTCAGATGAAAGCATCTATGAAGAAGAAATCTATTCTGACGATGGAAGTGACTCCAGCTCAGAATCAGAGTGAAGAAGAAATTCTTCAGCAGACGGTCAGGGAGGATATGTCGGGATTCCTCTCTCACATTATGGTTTCTCATAAGACTCTTATGAGAATTATGAAAGAAAATCCAAAGCTTCAGATATATGATGGATTTACAATTGGAGCTATGGAAAAGGCTTTGGATAAGATTGGTTTTCGTAATAGAAAACACCAAATTATCCGCAGGGTAACAACCGGAGAATTTGGCATTCCGATGTAGTTTCTGGGAACCAGATCGAGATGCAGTTGGTCCCTATTAGAGAAATCCAGGATATCAAAAGCAGATTTAAAAGAGAAGTTGGAAATACACTCTCATGGATTCATATCAGAGCCATAAAAGTCACTATTAAGGCAACATTCAAAGAAGGAATAGATTCGCCACTCAATCTGGCTATCTTTGATAAGCGAATCTCAAACCTCAAGGATTCATGCCTTGGAGCGATTCTGAGAAATTTGTATTTGGGAAATTGGCATTTAATGTCTATCCTAGAATTGCATACAATTTGGGAGATCGAGATTTCAACAGAGTCCTAACTATTCATCAAGATTTCATAAGAGACGATTTGATGAAAGAAGGGAACATACCCTACTTGATCACATACAAGATATCCTATGCTCTCTCGAATACACATCATTCGGAAGTATTCTTGAGAAAAGAATTTATTGAAGTCCAAAGAATCTTCGAGGACTTTGCCAGGGTGGTTCTACCAGAAATCATGGAGTCTCCAACTATCAAGGAGATCGATATGAAAATACAAGATCAACCAGTCTTCAACAAAAGCCGAAGTCTCAGAGTTGAGCCCAGAAGGATGTCTTTCCAACAGGACAGAATGGTGAGCAGTAGCCATTGGGAAGAAAAGAGACCAAGTACAGTTCAGCGCATCCCAGATGTTTTCAAAACAGCAGGTGAGATGAAATGTCCAGAAGGGTGGCGAGAGGTTGAAGTAATATTCGACATCACTCAAAAGGATATTATTTTTCCTTGTGACAACAACCAATAGTTGGAAGGTATCAAGGAAACCTAAAGATAGGTGAAATTAGCTTACTATCACAGGAGTTGCAGGAAAAATCCTAGAGCAATTAATACTGGGAATTGAATTTCTCGAGGATCATAAACCTTGGGAAAGATTACAAGAAGGAATGGAGTTCACAGTGGAAGATAAAAGATACAGAATCAGATGACCACTAGTCCATTCTCCATATACATTTCTATCGGAAGGTTATATGTTGAATACATGGCTGAGTATTCCGCTGCCTATATTGATTCAGGTGTCGGAATATGTACTGCAAAGCCAGATGTTTTTCCTAAAGAAATTGGAGAAGATTTACCAGCTATTGCAGGAAGAGATTTTTCTAAAAGAATTCTTATTCTTAACAGATGAATTAAACAAGCAAAAATTATGATCGGAGGCGTAGGCGGTACCCCATGGTACAAAGTGAAGACGCCACCAATCTATTTCCATGATACAGGAGCAGATGTGTTGCTAGGAAATAATTTCCTACAAACATTCAAGCGATTTACACAGGAAAATGAGACAAGAAGACTTATTTTCACAACATTATGTGATCATAAGATTATTTTCCAGAGACTGCAGGAAGCATTTTATAGAAAAATGCCTATTAATTTTTGCAGCAAGTATAGTGATGAAGCCAAACTTCAGAATCCAAAGATGGCGGATCGAAGAAAATTTGGTGAAACATTATTATCCTATAAACAATTTGGTTCGAACCAAAAGGATAAGAAAATATGGGAAAATAACTTGTATTCATTCAGAATACAAGGAGAAGAACGAGTGCCTCCAGAGGCAATTGCAAAATTGATGATGAGTTTAATGGAGAATCCGCAAAGTGATGTTATAGTAGAAGAACAAATATCACTTGAAGATATCAATAAGATGATCCAAAGGAACTATAATGAAGATCCTTTGGCATGATGGGATAAGAACGAGCTCAAAGCTTCCTTAAAAGTTAAACCAGGAAATGAGTACGAGTTCGTAAGATTCAAACTAATCCTTATGAATCAGGAGGATCGTAAGGATATGCAGAAGATACTTAAGGAACATCGGAACTTAAGTTAATTTCTCCAGGAGTTTCTCCATCTGGTGATCCAGGATTCTTAGTCAGAAACCATGGAGAAATCAAAAGAGGAAAGCCAAGACTTGTTATTAATTACAAGGGGATTAATAACATTTTGTAATTCGACGGATACCATATCCCAAGCAGAGAGTATCTGGTTAATTGCATCAAAGGTGCCAAGATATTCTCAAAGTTTGATTGCAAATCTGGATTTTACTAGATTAAGATGGATGAAGAAAGCAAGAAGTTCAAAGATTTCTCCATACCACAAGGACATTATATTTGGAACGTGATGCCTATGGGATTGGCTAACACACCCCAGATATATCAAAGGAAGATGGATAATCTCTTCAAGGATTATTCCAGTTTCATGTTCGTGTATATCGATGACATTCTAATCGCATCAAAGAACATGAAGGAGCATCTCAAATATTTAGAAATATTTTCAGATGTTTGTCATAAGGAAGGATTAGTGCTTTCGGAGACAAATTGAATTCCTCGAAATTGAAAATCGATGAATCTGGAATCATCCTACAAAGTCATATTGTAGAAAAGATACAAGGATTTCCAGATACACTAAAAGACAAGAAGCAGCTTCAAAGTTTCCTTGGAATTGTTAACTTTGCTGGGATGTTCATAAACAATCTAGCACATTACATGAATGTGTTTAGCCCATTCTTAAAAAAGATGCAGTATTCAAATGGGAGGATGAACATCATAAAGGAATTAAGCAGCTTAAAGAAGTTTGCAAAAAGCTTCCTAAACTTGCAATTCCATAAGATGAAGATGAACTGGTTCTTTACACAGATGCCAGTGATTATTGGTGGGCAGCAGTTCTTACAAAGGCCACACCAAATGGAGAAGTTCCATGCGGATATTGCGGTGATCTATTCTGAGATAATGAAGCAAATCAGTGGCATATCAACGAGAAAGAAATCTTTGCAGTCAGAAAGGCTTTCAAAAAATGGCCTTTATTTCTACTGGCTAAAAAGTTTATCTTAAAAATTGATAATTCAAG
The DNA here is from genome assembly GCA_016081115.2 of Rehmannia glutinosa. NCBI lineage: Eukaryota > Viridiplantae > Streptophyta > Magnoliopsida > Lamiales > Orobanchaceae > Rehmannia > Rehmannia glutinosa. Next base: position 37,904,752 of record CM071927.1, read on the forward strand.
TGTTAAAACTTTTCTGAAAAAAAAATTGAATCAAAACCAAAAAAAGCTAGAATACTTAGATGGCAAGCTGAATGTCAATATTATGATTATGATATTATCATTATAAAATCTCATGAAAATGTTCTTGCAGATTTTTTAACAAGAGATGGAAGGAATTGAAGCTGATTCCATCCTCACAGCCTCAAGACATCTTGGAGACCGACTTGAAATGCTACTCAGAATTTGATACCCTGGTCATCAATCTTGATTTGGTAGGAAATTACAAAGGAATGATCGGGACAAAGTAACCGATCGTATATGAGCATGTCTCCGGTCTCACTCTCAGTTGAGAATGGCATTTCAAGGGCCACTCCTCCGGGCCGCTAATAAGCAAATGGACCGTTTAGAGCGCAGGGCTCCCCAACCTATAGCAGAGGATTCCAGTACCTCTAGCACAAGTCCTAAGCTGGCAGAAATGTTGGCCCAAGGAAAAACTGATACTCCGGAGTCAAATCCCGAGTTATCACATCAACCCAGCACGTCGGGGGTAAAGGACGAAGAGATCAATCTTAGGCCTATGATGGGCAATTCTAAGGTTGATACTAATGAGATTAAAGTTTCTTCTTCTTGGCAGGAATACCAGGCGAATTGGGAAAAATTGATCACCAGGCAAGGGATATCTCCAGAAAGAACAAAGATTGATATTTCTGGAAAATATCCAAGGGTTTGGATGCTTCCAAATTCCAGCCCACAAGAAGTCAAAAGGTGGTATAAGTTTGGGGCTTTGGCCTCGGTCTATACTACTTCACCAGCCTTCCCGGAGATCAAGCAATTGCCAAAATGGATCCAGGAAGCTGTTTATGGGTGTTGGTCAAATAATGACAGCTTGAAACGAGGGGATACCTTGGAACTGTATTTCATAAGTGCAGCGCCAGAGCCCGTCGGAAAAGGCAGTCATGAAACCTTTCATTACATCAGGCTTCGCCAACCAGAAGAAAGGGCCTTCAAAAATATCAAGGAGGCAAATTCAGAAGAAGTACAATTGGCCATGACCTTCACTGAAGATCAGATTACAACAAGAAGGGCATGGGGATTGTGGGTTTGTCTCACTGAGATGGACAAAGTCAAGTTTCCTTTCAAGTTTTATCAGAATTCAGTGAACGGATCATTCCTGTTGAATACTATGACAAGAAAAACTACAAGATTTGCAGAAGAACTTTTCGAGAAAAAGATAAATCTTCTGTGGGAAAATAAGTTGTCGGGGAGTAAAGAAACTCGTCGGAAATACTTTAATATGGCTCACATCGGCCATTGGGAATTTTGGGTTTGTCCCGAATGTCAAAACCAGAAGGAACCGAGAATTTGGCAAAGGATTCCGGCCAAAAGTCGATTGGAGAAGACCCGAGCAATGGAGAAGACAAGTCACAGAAGTATCCAAAGTTTCGGCGACCACCAAAAAAGTAGGTTCCCCAATAAAGGTAGTGAAAGCATGTGACTCAAGGACAACCCACTCAGCAAAGAGACAAAAGGTGGGTCAGATCTAGTAAATGACGTAAGCAATGACGTCATAAGATTCCATCTAGCTAAAAGACGAAAAGAAAAGTCATCAGGCTTTGGAGCCTTATCAAATTGCCTTGGATACCAGACAAGGAGGGTCCCAAGCCATGTGAAGATAATAAAGTATTTCACTACTTTCAGCAAGTGGATGGAGAATCCAAGATATAGAGGCATCACTTACCTCTATATAAAGAAGAGTTTTCAGAAGGCTAAAGGCATCGAACATCTCCCCTAGTCTTCTACAATAAAATTTTCTTTGTAATATTAGTGGAGTGTTTAAAAATTTCCAAAGTGTTTTCAGTTTTAATATTTTTAGTTTTTATATTTATGTACAAGAGTGTGATAGCCTTTATGAGAGGCTAAACAGGTTTTCTCCTCCCAAAAGGAGATTACTGATGTAATAAATTTTTCTTTAAGTCCTTAATAAATAAAGGCTTTTGTTCAACATGTGTTCATAGTGTACTATTAATCTATCCCATTGAAGAATTACTTATACGCCTGGAGTAGGAAACAAACCAAGACTATCTTTGACACGATTCTTTGAAGGATTGAGATAACTTGAGATCATCTTCCCTAAGGGTAAGGTTGAGCAGTGAGGAGCTGTTTGTCAAACGATCTCGGGGAAGTATATTTTCCGACTGGTGGTGTTGCGAGCCATCTCACCCAATGCTGTTTCGGTCAAAGAAGGTATGAATTTTAAGGGATTTATTAATTTTATGGAAGCATGTTGGGCCTGATATGGTCGTAATGGACTATTTCCATTTTCACCTGTAAACCTTAATTTGGAACTGATAACATAGAATCAGAAATCTTTTAATTATGTGCCCTGTTAAGTTTATTGGCTGGAAACCTGACATGATCTATTAAAAACCTCCGAATGGAGACTGGATCTAAGTAGGTGTAACAATGTCACAAATGAAACAGGTGACAGAAGTTGAAAGTGTTCATATTCTGTGATATCTGGAACGAATTTAATCATGTTTCCTTATTTGTTATAAAGGGTAATGCAGGGAACAATTGTTTTATTTTAATAGGGAAGGCCAAAATTGTAACTGAAACATCAAAAGAGGCCATTCTTGATTTTACCCCAATATAAACGCAAGGTTGAAATCTTTGGAGACACAAGTGGCTCAAATAACAATGCAATGCAATGCCATTCATCTGAGGAGTGGTGTTGAATATGAGAGCCCAAAGATATCAACCGAGATAGTGCAGAAAGAAAGAGATGAGCATCTTAAAATCACTTTTATCCTCGAAGGGCCGAAGATACATGTTCTGATGAACAACCCAAATGGCTCTCAAGGTATATGTTTCGATGTTACTAACGATAATATACTTGAATATGTGGTTGCTTTAGATTCAGCAGAAGAACAGGTACCGAAGAAAGGAGCCCGGAACCAATCACACGGTCATGTACTTTTACACGACCAGACCGTGCGGTGTGATGATGTAGAGAAAGAGACAGGTTCACACAGTCATGTGAAATCACACGACCTCTCACACAAGCGTGTGAAATCACATGACCCTGTCGTGCGAAATGACCCTCTGAAATGAGCTCTCTCCATTGGGTAGGTCTCGATTGTGCCCTGGAATACATATCACGGATGAGCTCCTTGTTTCACCAAAATGTAAACCTCTTCCGGACCACTTTCGATATGTATTCTAGGGCACAAGCGAGACCTACCCAATAGAGGAGGAACTAACGTTTCCTACTGGAGGTGCGAAATCATATGAACACTTTGACGATTTTCGAGAGTAAGTACTGGAATTAATGAAACGAATGGATCAATGGAAAGTGGTCAAGGCCACTATCCTCTGCCACAATAGTCCAAGTAAGTACTTATCACGCATTCCCAGTGTTGTAAAAATCGGCCCAAATCGGTCAAAAAAATTATTTTGACTGAAAATCGGCCTAGCCGCGCGCCTAGGTGGGCTAGGCGGTCTAGGCGGAAAAATTCGGCCAAAAGTCGATAAAGAATAAAAAAAATAAAAAAAATAGAAAAATAGTGTTGTTTCTAGGCGGTCGCCCAGGCGTTCTAGGCGCCCGTCGAGACGCTGGGCTGCCGCCCGACTAGCGCCTAGCGATTTCTGCAACCATGCGCATTCCTCTTTTTTTTGATAACTTCCTTATATGTTCAGGACGAAACATGATTTAAGTTTTGGAGGATTATCAAGAATGCGTGATTTTGTACTGTTGCATGTTTGCATTGTATTTAGGTTGCATGTAGAATCATAAAAAATTTGCATAAACATTTAAAAAAATTTGATTTTTTTTATTGTATTACCTTTATTGCTTTAGCACGTTTATTGCTCTTGTGTGAGTGAGGTTTAGAAGTTCGAATTAGTATAAAAAGTTTTCGTCTGAGTTACTATGAGCACTTGGTTTCATGAGAATAAGTACTTGATGAATATGTGATGAATTTTCAAAGAGATGTCTTTTGCTTATTTGGTATTGATTGAGAAAACTGGATATTTGAGAATGATGCAAAAGTAAGCATGTGAGCTTTTGTGCCTTTAACTGCTATTATGATAGTCTTATTTTTTTTGTTGAGTGTGTCATTCATGATTGTTAAAACTCTAGGACTTGCATTGGTATCTTTATCAAAACCACATGTGTGTGCAATTTTTGAAGATGATTTAAGGCTTTTTTTTAACGTACTTAGCCAAGAAAAGTCTAGCTTTCAACTCATGATTCCCTAGTTAGCCACTTTGAGCCTTAACTTTTGTTTATTGTAGCCACATTTTGAGATTTCAACTTAAAATGTTTTATCTCCAAAACTTGAGCTTATAGAGATGCTTATTTTGAGAGAGATGTGGTTTAATTTTGGAAAAAAAAAAAAGAAAGAATGGTTAGCAAAGAGGGATGAACAGTGAATAGCTAAATGAATGTTGAAACTCGAAAAGAATGAGAAAAAAAATTGAGCAGAAGAAAAGAGAGAAAAGAAAAGAAATTCTGGAAAAATTGAGAATTTTTTTTTTTTGCAAAGGGCCTAAGTATGAAAAAGAGGAAAAAGGGTGGAAGTATGAGTTGAAAAAGAAAATAATTTGAAAGAATGCTCCTTTAGATGAAATGGGGTTGGTGAGTTGAAAGTCTGTGTGCTTAAATTTTATTTGCTCAAGTCAAGTCACTTAATCTATATATTTTCTACCCTAACCAAAGAGCCTACGTTACAACCAAAGAAAATTTCCTTTTTATTATTAAATTGTGCACACTTGAGTGTTAGATATGTTAGACGATTTGTAAGCCTACGGTAGTTCTACTTCACTTAATTGATTTGAGCGCATACACTTCCCATTTACTTTGAGAGTAGAGTGATACACTATTTCTTGTGAGTCGCGATGTCGAATACTCGGATGAATATTGACTATGCCAAATTCCAAATTGACGACTTTTTGATGATGAGTTACATGTTTACTAAAGTATATATTTGATTGAAATTATATATTTTTAGTTTTCTTGTGTTGTTCTATCTACCCCATTACATGCAGTTATTTTTCTTAGTTTGCTCGACGACGAGCAATGGTTCAAGTTTGGGAGGATTTGATAGGTGTAAAATATACGTGCATTTAGGGGCATATTTTGGTACATATTTGATACATTTGCATGTGTATTTAGTGTATTTTGGTTGGTTTTCTTTGTTGGGTGTGATAATGCGTATCTCTGTGCATTCTTGCAAAAAATGGAGCTAAATTGGACAAAAAGCAATAGCACGCTCCAAAGGATATGTCAAGAGCCAAGGTACTGTTGATTACAAAAGTACAAAATCGGGAATGCCTTCAAAATGGCAAATTACAAAAATAGAAAATTACAAGAAAAAGAATTAGCTATTACAAAAGTAGAACTTTCAGAAAGCCGAGTTGGGACGAGTCTCTTTTCGCAAAGCAATTACGTCACGGCTAGTGCTCACGGTCTGACGTATTGCTTCCAAAGATGAAACGGCTTACGTCTTCTGTGTAGTAGCACCACTAACACAGAAGCTCCTTAGAACTAGAAAATGTTGAAGACTGGTTGATGGACTCTATGTGTATAATGCAGAAAATTGCCTTTTGATGTATCAGAAAATGCTATGATTTTTTCTGTGTAAAATCTGCAATGCACAACAATGAATATATAGTCAACCAACACCTGCAGGAGATAGCAAACTAGTGGGCATTAATCCAATTGTAATATTCCAGATGTTACACCCCACTACTCCATAACAGACAAGTAGTGGGCTCTCTTCAGATGACCACTAATGTAGGAGTTACTAACTCCAACAGTCACACGAATCTGGACACCTACAATGTCCAGATTCATTGGGCTCCAAAAGTCCAACAGTCACTTGAATCTGGACCAAGCCCATTTTCGAGTGGCAAAACTTTAGTGGACCTGGACCCGGGCCCAATAGGGCCGGGCCAGCACAAGGCCCAAGCCCAGTCCCATGCCCAAGCCCAAGCCCAAGCCCAGTCCCAGGCCCTGGTCGAGGCCGAGGCCGGGCCAATTGGGCGCGCGCGCGTGTGGCCCACTCATGATCATCCACTTGTGTTATATTTTATACAACAAATAACACCTTCTAGTAAATAAACTAGGATAAACTATGATTTGTATTCCATGTGGGATAAGGCAAAATCCTTTCATCTCACTATGCATAATCTTTACATAATGCCCATTTATGTGGCTACCTTCGTGTATTAATTTCTCACTCATCGAAATTCGGTTTTGAGAAATAAAAAATACTACGAACATCTACTCGGAACGTAGATTAATAATATATAATTTAATTTCTCCAGGATTAAATATTTAGCCACCGAAAATTTGGTCAAAGTCGGGTCGACACCCACTTTATCAAAACCAAAAATTCCAACAATCCCCCACATGAGTGGAAATTAATGTATGCATGAATACAGACACGCAAACCAGTCTAAAGAGACAATATTGCATTCGGAAAGGTAGCTTATAGCTTTGAACCTTTCGTAGTCAATACCATCAGGTACACTGGCGGCTTAGTGGATGCAATACCTTGAACTATTCCTCCACGGTGTATACCGAGTCAACAATATTAACACAATAAGGTCTCAACACCTTCTGTTCTCACGGTTTGTGTCCGTTTCGGCCATGAACACCACTTTGGATTCATAAGTGTTACTTTGAAGCGGCCCGCACTTCTCACTTATATAGGTGATCTCCTATCCGAGTATCCTGCCATACTCAACCTCAACGAGGTGTGGGAATCATTAAAAATCAAATGACTTAGCCTCACCACAACTTTGCAGGTATTTCAACACTTGGTATTGCTTTCTAGGGATGGGTTAAGACATTGTCTCCAAGTGTTATAACATAACCTTCATAGTTTAGTTTTCCCATTGAACCAAGTTCTTGGGATCTCCAGTCATCAAGGTTGGGTTACAACTATGATAGTTATTTTTACTTTGTGGACTTCAAGCCCATTCCATCTAGTAATTTACCCAATTGATCTCGATTCAGTTCTTTTGTCAAAGGATCTACCAAATTATCTTTTGACTTTACGTAGTCAATTGACACCACACCATTTGAGATCAATTGTCTAACGGTATTGTGTCTCCGACAAATATTTCTAGACTTACCGTTATACATATTGCTTTGTACCCTTCTTATAGCCGCTTGGCTATCACAGTGAATCATCACAGAAGGTACAGGCTTCCTCCAACATGGAATATCTTCCAGAAAGTTTCGAAGCCACTCTGCTTCTTCACCAGCTTTATCCAAAGCTATAAGCTCATATTCCATGGTGAACAGAGCTATACACGTTTGCTTCGTGGACTTCCACGATACCGCACCACCTCCAATGGTGAATATGTATCCACTAGTTGAATAAGAATCTTTTGAATCTGAAATCCAACTAACATCACTATATCCTTCAAGTACAGCTCGATATCTTGAGTAGTATAGCCCATAATCCAAGGTATACTTCAGGTATTTTAACATCCTGGTTAACGCTTTCCAATGCTCATGGCTTGGATTGCTCGTGAACCTACTCAACATATTCTGAGGGTAGGCTAAGTGCGGGCGTGTATAATTTGTGATGTACATCGATCTGCCTATTATACGTGAGTATTCCATCCGAGCCAGCAGTTACGCTTTATTAGAAACCAGATTTATACTTAAATCAATGGGCGTCTTTGGTGAACTATCAAAAGCATTGAATTTCTTGAGCACTTTCTCCACATAGTGGGATTGTGACAAGATAATTCCATCGGGGGAGTTCTACTTGATTTTTATCCCAAGGATTACATCGCCCGAGTCCCCATATCCTTCATGTCAAAGTTCCTCTTTAACATTCTTTTAGTCTCCATGATAGTATCATGACTACGCGCCCATGATTAACAAATCCATTTGACAAACTATGACAAATGTTTCGGATGTCCTTTGACATATACGCATTTATCACACTCGTTGATTTTAAATCCATTTGACAACATCATATTGTCAAACTTAAGATGCCATTTTTTGGAGCTTGTTCGGTCCGTACAAGGATCTTATTAACTTGCACGCCTTCTTTTCTTGGCCGGTGCAACAAACCCTTCAGTTGTTCCATGTAGATTTGATATCTATCTCTCCATTCGTAAACGCCGTCTTGACACCCATCGATGAATCTCAGATTGTGCAAAGCAACAATCGCGAGAAGCACTGAATAGACGCAATCCTCGTTCTTGGAGAATAGGTATCAAAAGAAGTCATATCCTTCTTTTTGTTTAAAGCCTTTGGCTACAAGTCGTCTTTATACTTATCAATAGTTCCATCTCGCTTTATACTTCTTCTTTAGCATCCATTTACATCCTAAAGGTTTATGACGGCGGGGAGATCAACCAACTCCCAAGTATGGTTCGAGAATGGACTCGATTTCACTATTGATAGCTTCTTGCCGGAGCGACATCCTGGACTACTTAGAGCCTCTTTAATCGAGTTTGGCTCACCATCTAACATAAATGTTATGTAATCTAGCCCAAAAGACTTAGCCGTCTTAGACCTCTTCGCTTTTCGTCTCGGTTCTTCACTAATTGGTGTTGAACCACTTGATTTCATGAGTTCTTTTATTAGTACTCACTTCTAACTTTTCTCTACAAGGGTAGACATCCTCAAAGAATACAACATTCCTTGATTCGATTATGGTACCTTCAGTCATTTCTGGATTTTCTGACTTATGTATCATAAACCTATATGCACTACTTTGGTATGCATATCCCACAAAGACACAATCAACTATCTGTGGTCCAATTTTAACTTGTTTTGGTTCAGGTATTGCTACCTTAGCCAAACACCCCCACACTTTAAGGTATTTATAAGAAGGCTTACGATTTTCCACAATTCGTAAGGTGTCTTATCTTTCCCTTTAAGTGGTATTTTATTCAATATGTGGTTGACTGTTAAAACAACTTCCTCCCACATATTCTGGGGTAATCCGGAACTTATCGACATGGCATTCATCATCTCTTTTAGAGTCCGGTTTTTGCATTCAGCAACACCGTTAGACTGTGGTGAATATGGTGCTGTTGTGTGATGAATTATGCCCGACTGGGTACATAGTTCTTCAAATGGTGCAACATACCCTTAAAATTGTAGTTGGTAACGAACTTATAAATATTGTCAGTGTATATGCACCTCAAGTAGGATTAGATGAACCTACTAAGGCTAAATTTTGGGAAGATTTAGAAACTCTAATGCAATCAATCCCTCAAAATGAAAAAGTCATCATAGGTGGAGACTTAAATGGACATGTGGGGAAGGATAATGAAGATTATGAAAGGGTCCATGGAGGATATGGCTTATTTCTCGCGTAACAATGAGGGTAGAACCATCCTAGACTTTGCAGTTGCTTATGATTTCATTATAGGTAATACCTTGTTTAAAAAGAGAGATGAACATTTAATTACATTTAAAAGTGGTCCTAACAAATCAAAAATTGACTACTTCCTAACCAGAAAAAGCGATAGAAAAATATGCAAAGATTGCAAAGTAATACCTGGAGAAAGCCTCACCACCCAACATAGACTGCTAGTTTTGGATATCAAACTTATTAACATACACTTAAAGAGAAAGAAAATTAACATACCGAGAATTAAGTGGTGGAACTTAAAGAATAAAGAAAAAAAAGATAGTTTTGTCAAATCTTTAGTAGAAACCATTGGTTGGAAAGTGGAAGACAAAGCCAATGATACATGGAACTATGTAACTACTCAAATAAAAAAGATCGCAAAAGAAACATTAGGGGTGTCAAATGGTAATAAATGGAATAAAGATTCATGGTGGTGGAATCAAGAAATCCAAGAAAAGGTAAAGGAAAAACGAACTAGTTACAAAGCATTATATTCCTGTAAAAACGAAGAAAATCTTCAAAGATATAAAGACGCCAAAAAAGAAGTAAGAAGAGCAATATATGAAGCAAAAACCAAGACATATGAAGATTTCTATAAAAAAATAGATACTAAGGAAGGAGAGAAAGATATATATAAAATAGCTAAATTTAGAGAAAAACAAACAAGAGATCTAACCCAAATTAAATGCATAAAAGATGAGAATGATAATATTTTAGTGAAAGACGAGGACATAAAAGATCGATGGAAGAGGTATTTCAATAATCTTTTTAATGAACCGAAGAGGAATGAAGTCACATTAGGGGAACTAGGAACTAGGCCAATCAATCAATGTAAATCGCACCTTTTATCGTAGAATTCAACTTCATGAAACAGAGAAAAAGCACTAAACAAAATGGCGGCAAAGCAGTTGGCCTAGATGATATACCAATTGAAGCATGGAAATGTCTAGGTGGAGTTGGAATTGCATGGCTTACTAAATTATTTAATGTTATCCTAAAAACTAAGAAAATGCCTAATGAATGGAGAAAAAGTATATTGATACCTATATATAAAAACAAAGGGGATATACAAAATTGTGCAAATTACAGGGGAATTAAATTAATAAGTCATACAATGAAACTATGGGAAAGAGTTATAGAAGCAAGAATAAGAAATGAAACTAGTATATTAGATAATCAATTTGGCTTCATGCGGGAAGATCCACAATTGAAGCTATACACTTAATTAGGCGACTATGTGAACAATATAACGAGAAAACAAGATTTACATATGGTTTTTATTGATCTTGAAAAAGGCATACGATAGAGTCAACCGAGATATAATGGCGCGTATTGGAAAAAAAAAGAGGAATAAAAATAGCTTACATAGATGCCATAAAAGATATGTATGATGATATAACAACATGTATCAGGACACCAACATGAATATCTAGTGAATTCCCAAACACTATAGGTTTGCATCAGGGATCCGCTCTAAGCCCTTACCTTTTTATCCTAATAATTGATGAAATCACTAAACACTTACAAAAATCCATCCCTGAAGGTATGTTATTTGCGGACGATATAGTTTTAATTGATGAAACAAGAGAAGGAGTAAATGCAAAATTGGAAGTTTGGAGAGAAGCACTCGAATCAAAAGGTTTTACTATAAGTAGGGCTAAAACAGAATACATGGAATGCCACTTTAGTAAAAACAACAGGAACAATGAGACGAAGGTTAAAATTGATGGACATGAAGTGAGTATAACAAAGAGTTTTAAATACTTAGGATCTATAATTGAAGAGAACGGAGAAATCAATAAAGATGTCACACATAGGATCCAGGCGGGTTGGAATAAATGGAGGAGTGCATCTTCTATCCTTTGTGGGAAGTAAAATACCATTAAAATTGAAAGGAAATTTTATAAAACGGCCATAAGGCACGCAATGCTTTATGGCGCAGAATGTTGGGCGACTAAATATGAACACGAACAAAAAATGAGTGTAGCAGAGATGAGAATTCTAAGATGGATGTGTGGACACACTAGATTAGATAGAATAAGAAATGAACACATTAGAAACAAAGTGGGAGTAGCACCAATAGATGAGAAAATTAGAGAAACACGATTAAGATGGTTTGGACATGTTTATAGGAGACCTTTAGATGCACCCGTACGATGCTTAGAAGGTAGAGAATCACTCACACAAATCAAAAGAGGTAGAGGTAGGCCTAAAAAGACTTGGAAAGAAGCTATTAAACAAGATATGTTATACCTAGAAATAAATGAAAATATGGCTTGTGACCCGAAACGATGGCACGATATGATCCGTATAGCCGACCCCACGTAGTGGGATTAAGGCTTAGTTTGTTGTTGTTGTTGTTGTTGTCATAAAGAAGGATTAGTGCTTTCGGAGAAGAAGGCGGTGATCGCAACAAGACAGATTGAATTCCTCGGAATTGAAATCGATGAATCTGGAATCATCCTACAAAGTCATATTGTAGAAAAGATACGAGGATTTCGGATATCTTGAAAGACAAGAAGCAACTTCAAAGTTTTCTTGGAGTTGTTAATTTTGCTGGGATGTTTATTAACAATCTAGCACATTACAGGAAGGTGTTTAGCCCATTGCTTAAAAAAGATGCAGTATTCAAATGGGAGGATGAACAACAAGAAGGAATTAAGCAGCTTAAAGAAGTTTGCAAAAAGCTTCCAAAACTTGCAATTCCACAGGATGAAGATGACCTGGTTCTTTACACAGATGCCAGTGATTATTGGTAGGCAGCAGTTCTTACAAAAGCTACACCAAACGGAGAAGTGCCATGCAGATATTGCAGCGGTCTATTTACAGACAGTGAATCAACTCGGTGGCATATCAACGAGAAATAATTCTTTGCAGTCAGAAAGGCTTTCAAAAATGGCCTTTATTTTCTTGGCTAAAAGTTTATCTTAAAAATTGATAATTCAAGTGTTAAAGCTTTTCTGAAAAACAAAATTGAATCAAAACCAGAAAAAGCTAGAATACTTAGATGGCAAGCTGAATGTCAATATTATGATTATGATATTGTCATTATAAAATCTCATGAAAATGTTCTTGCAGATTTTTTAACAAGAGATAGAGGGAATTGAAACAGATTCCATCCTCACAGCCTCAAGACATCTTGGAGACCAGCTTGAAATGCTACTCCGAGAATTTGATACCCTGGTCATCAATGCTGATTTGGCCGGAAAATTACAAAGGAATGATCGGGACAAAGTAACCGATCGTATACGAGCATGTGTCCGGTCTCACTCTCAGTTGGGGACGGCATTTCAAGGGCCACTCCTCTGGGCCGCTAATAAGCAAATGGAGCGTTTAGAGCGCAGGGCTCCCCAACCTGTAGTAGAGGATTCAAGTACCTCTAGCACAAGTCCTAAGCTGGCAGAAATGTTGGCCCAAGGAAAACCTGATACTCCGGAGTCAAATCCCGAGTTATCACATCAACCCAGCACGTCCGGGGTAAAGGACGAAGAGATCAATCTTAGGCCTATGATGGGCACTTCTAAGATTGATATTAACGAGATTAAAGTTTCTTCTTCTTGGCGGGAATATCGGCAAATTGGGAGAAAGCGACACAGCAAGGGATATCTCGGAAAAACAAAGATCAATATTTCTCGAAAATATCCAAGGGTTTGGATGTTACCAAATTCGATCTGAAGAAGTGAAGAGCTGGTACGAGTTTGGGGCTTTGGCCTCGATCTATACTACTTCACCAGGAAGCAGTGTACGAGTGCTGGTCTAACAATGACAGCCTAAAACGAGGGGATACATTGGAGCTGTATTTCGTAAGTGCAGCGACAGAGCCGGTCGGAAAAGGTGGACATGAAGCCTTCCATTACATTAGGCTTTGAGGACCAGATGAAAGAGTCTTCAGAAATATCAAGAAAGCAAGTTCAGAAGAAGTACAATTGGCCATGACCTTCACTGAAGATCAGATTACTACAAGAAGGGCACGGGGATTGTGGGTCTGTCTCACGAAGATGGACAAGGTCAAGTTTCCATTCAAATTTTATCAAAATTCGGTGAACGGATCTTTCCTGTTGAATACTATGACAGGAAAAACTACAAGATTCGCAGAAGACCTGTTTGAAAAGAAAACAAATCTTCTATGGGAAAACAAGCTGCCGGGGAGTAAAGAAACTCGTTGGAAATATTGTAATATGGATCACATAGGCCATTGGGAACTTCGGGTCTGTCCAGAATGTCAAAACCAGAAGGAACCGAAATTTGGTAAAGGATTCCGGCCAAAGTCACAGAAGTATCCAAAGTTTCAGGGACCACCAAAAAAGTAGATTCCCCAACAAAGCTAGTGGAGACATGTGACTCCAGACAGGTAACAACCCACTCAACAAAAAGACAGAAAGTGGGTCCATAAAAGATGCCGTCCAAATTAATAAAGGACAAAGGATGAGTCACAGGATTTGGAAGTTTGCATAAAGAACTTCGGATACCAGACAAGAAGAGGTCCACCCATTTGAAGATGAGTTGGATGCCAACTAATTGCTGCAAGTGGAGCAATAATTCAAGGATGAAAGAGACATCCACTTGAGGGCAATAATACAGAAGATAGAGGTCTTCTACCACTATAAATGTCAAGATCTGCAGAAGGCTGAGGACATCGAACATCTCCCTTATTCTTCTAACAATAAATTTGCTTTGTAAAATTTGTAGAGTGTTTAGAATTTCCATAGTGTTTTCCAGTTTTAGTTTTCAGTTTTTAATTTTATGGACAAGAGTGTGATAGCCTTTATGAGAGGTTAAACAGGTTTTCTCCTCCCAAAAGGAGATTACTAATGTAATAAATATTTCTATAAGTTCTTAATAAAAAGAGGCTTTCTGCTTCAACATGTGTTCATAATATACTATTAATTTATCCCATTTAAGAATTACTTATACGCCTGGAGTAGGAAACGAACCAAGGCTGTGCTGAACAGTTGCTGAAGGAGTTGGATAACTTGCAGATCATCTTCCCTGAGGGTTGGAGTTGAACAGTGAGGAGCTGTTTGTCAAAAGATCTGGGGGCAGTAATTTTCCGACTGGTGGTGTTGCGATCCATCTCACCCGGGCCTATTTCGGTCAAAGAAGGTATGAATTTTAAGGGATTTATTAATTTTTGGAAGCATGTTGGGCATGATATTGTCGTAATGGACTATATCCAATTTTAAATCAAAAACTCAGTCTGGTTCGGATTGCCTCGATAAATCCAGGAACCAAAAATTTTAGGAGTTAAAATCAAATTGATTAGATTATATGATAATTTTATAAATTTTGGGGGTCAGATGCAACAAATTGGAGTTTAGTTGGGCTTTTAAAACTATTAAACAAATTTGCAAAAACTAGGGGAAAAATTGTCCATATATGGTTAAGGGTAAACTTTCGCATAGTACAGGGGGCAATGTAAAACAAAATAAAGTTTGGTAGGCACAGTAAAAAAAGGGGCATAGTTTGGAGGGTAAAAAGTATTTATCTCTTATTAATTCCTTGTAATCTCTAGTAATTCCGATATAGTGCTGCTTGGTAGCACCATTCAGATAACTTGGCTTTCAAGAAAGACATTCTTCTAACCACGGTATCTAAATCCGCTGCATCCTTGTATTCCCTGATAAGCATTTCTCTCCAGGGACTTGGAATTTTTGCAAAGAATAGCTGTGAAGCTTCTTTGTCTCCAATCTTCGACTTCCATCGATACTCGGTGAACAACTTGATATATTCGTCAATATGACAAATATCGTGTAACTTGAGGTTGTAGAGGGCTTGTTTATATATTTTCCTTTTTTCTTCTTCTAATCCATCAAAGTAACTTGTGCCGATAAAATGGATTTTGAATAATTTTGCCATATCATCGACAATTCTTTTTAGTGATTCTCCTGCTGTGACCGCACTTTTCATACTTGCTTCGGTCATATCCCATGCAATCCTTACGGTTCCCTCAAGACTCATTTTAAGGAGTAAATGAAGGAATCTTTCGTAAGACCAAGGGTACCTGCTGCAATCCTCATAGTTGATGCCCATTCATCAATGAAAACTTCTCAATTTTTAAAATCTGGGATATCCATATTTAACATCAACCCATATGGATGTATTGGGTCGAGATGTGATCTTCCATAAGGCGTTTGATAAACATTTGGCCTTCTAGAAGGTTGTCTAGTTCCCGCAAGAGGTGGTCGAGCTCCTGTTCCTGAAAGTGGTTCATTCCATGTGGTGAAATCTCCAACGTGATGCATTCTCTCATCCTGGGTTCCATGATTTGAACCCGCACTTACTGCGACGTTGGGATTTACTGGTGGCGGTGGTGGAATTGGTCTACCTTGTGGGTCATAGGTAACCAAAGTTGTTCCATCTCTTGTGTTCATCTTTAAATCTACAATTCCTAATCCTGCGAAGGATTCTGCAAGGTCATGTAGATCTTTAAGATCCATTTTCTCCATATCCATTACTTTTAATTTGTGACGGGTTTTCCTTTGATGATAGCAATAATCTTTTCATCATCTATCATTTTTCGTACCACTTCGGTTGGTTTCCCCTTTTGGTGTAAATAGGGTACTGTCCCAAAATCAGTACGTTTCTTTCCTCCGGATGAACTTGGTATGTCCTCCAAATTCTTGACTCGTTTCTGAATATCATGAAGGATTGCAAGAGTCTCCTTCTGATATTTCACCATCGTCTCCATCTGGTTCTGGATCTGATGAACTTGTGCTAGTATATGAATATGGCGGTTGCCATAATTCTGCACCGTCTTCTGGACTTCTCTAAGATCTTCTGAGAACTTAGATTTGTCTGGAAGTATCTCGTTCCACTCCGGTACTCCATCAAGAATCATTATTCTGATGGGCATTTCCATGGACTTCTTGGCGATTCATCAGATCGACATATATTATCAGTTTTGATAAAGAAACTCGAGATAATATGCCGCTTTCTCGGGCAAGCGGTGTCTCAAAGGTTTCCCTATCGGCTCCTGCATGTTCCTTTTCATCATATTGGTTGTTCCAATATGCTATCTTTTCTTGGTGATCTTGTGCGTACATCGTCAAAATTTGACGATAAGTCTTGTAAGGTGTACTCTTGGACAATTGTCCAGATCCATAATCTCGGAGTAATTTCTCCTCACCAATTGTTAATTACATAAATATAATAAATTTAACTAAAAGTTCTTAATAAACCTAAGCTTTGATACCATTTTTAGGCCCCTAAAACCTTTAAAAACCATTAGTTTTCCTTCAATTTAATATAAGGGGTATTTTGGGGTTATAACAATAAAAATGGCTATTTTTGAACATTTTGAATAAGTAAGGCCATTGTTGTATATATGCTTTAAAATTGGGCCATTTCTAATCCTTTCCCATTTATATTCGTATTCAGCCTAGCAATGTGTTCTTCTATCATATTTATCTTTGCCTCATCGTTGTTTAGTCTTGCTCGTGTCTCACTAATGAATTTGGCCAACATCTCCTCCAGAGAAGGTTTCTTTTCCCCTGGTAGTATTAATGGTTGATTCTCAATGTTCCCATTGTTTTCACGGTTCACCTCGTCTGCCATTTCTTACGATTTTTTTATAACCCAGAGTATGTCATGACGCCTCCTACACAACAAGTCACAAAATCAAGCAGAACTAAAAATTAAGTTAGTAAAAATCAAATATTAAATAAACAAAGGCGATTAAATATTTGTGCTTCAATTAAGATTGAACTTATTACTATATCTATGTAGAACCTTTCAATCCCCGGCAACGGGGCCAAAAACTTGTTCGTGAAAATCTTTTCACTAAACTACAAGAGTACAATGCAGGTAGCAGATAACAACGAGCAATGTCGTATTCCTCAGGGATTCAATATGAAACACGTAGGCTATGATAAATATTGTATTTTAATTTTATTGAAGCGGTAAAAAATCAGAAATTATTTGTCTAAAATAAACCCTAAATTAATAAATAAAATATCTAAAGATTTTTAGAGACCGAACTCCACAAGTTTTCAACAAAGACGAAACCAACCCTAGGCACATAATCTCAACATGCTTCTTTAATATTAATTCCAATTAATGTTTCATAAAAACCAGTTTATGTGTATTTATGGGTTCAACGGTTGTCTGCTGCACAACGGTTAGAATTTTGCTGTCAAACCATAGGGCGACCGGTCACGCACTAATACAGAGAATTGAAGAATGTAGCAAAATATACACTGGTTGACCGGTCCAGGGGGGTTCCGCGGTCGACCATGGGTCCGACCGTCGCCCCCATAGGGACAGATCACCCTTCATGATTTTGAGTTACAGGATGTTCTGTAATCTCTTCAGGTACCGGTCACCCTTTGCGCGACCGGTCGACCTCCAGGGTTTTTCAAAACGTCTCGTTTCTGTTTCAAAACCAATCTTTCAGACACGGAATGTCCGGTTGAACACGAGACAAAAGTGTTGTCCAATTTTAATCGAAAATAAATTTCAAGAAATACTCCAAAAAATTAGTAAAAATATTTTAAACCGATCGGGAGTATTTGGACAACATTTGAAATATTGTTTGAATGTAAAAACCCATTAATATAAAATCAACAAAAGTGTTGTCCAATATTTTAGTCGAAAATAAACTTTGAATAAATACTCGGAAAATTAGTAACAACAATTTAAATCATTTTGGAGTATTTGGACAACATATAAATAACATTGTTTTGGTGTAAAACAAAATCATCAAAATCATGATAAAACCATTTATCAAACACTTACGTGAATAAGGGAATTAAAAAAGATGAAAATGCTGTAACTCAGAAGCTCAATCAAGAAAATGTCAATAGGAAGGTGGAGATTTCTGATATCATGAAGGGAGAAGGGGAGAAGGTAGATTCCCCCGAGGTTCAAGAGAGGGAAACAGAGATTGAAAATGTTCAACAAAGGGAGACAGTGATCAATGGAGACAAAGAAACCAGTCAGTCAGTGAGTGTAGGAAGGTTAAGTAATGAATATTCATCTATCCAAAGAAACCCTGATGTGGAAAAAGTGAAGAAAAGTGATACTAATAGGGACAAGGAGAATGTGGCTCTATTGAGGTATAAAGAAAGTTCAGACGTGGAGGGCCTGCAGGATGAATCCAGAACTCCACTTAGAGAGATGCAAAATATAGGTAACATTGGAGTCAAGAAGACTGGAAGGAAAATTCTCACCAGGAAAGGAGGAGGTATAAAAAGTCTGAACCAGGTAAGAAATGTGCAGACGGAAATTGATAATCCTCTAAACTATTATGAGAGAGGACATATAAGATTGTTAGGATTCTTAGAGAAAGATTGTGAAGTTAGTGGCAGTGAGAATAAAAAACTGAAAATGGAACAGGGGAAAGAGATTGTTTCTGGTAACATTGGAAAGGTGGAGGTGGCCAGCCTTAATTGGGCCCAACTACATCAATGAATGTATGTGTGTGGAATTGTAGAGGTTTGGGAGGCCCCTCTACAATTTCCCAGTTCAAGGAAGCTTTAAAGCTCCATTTCCCTGATTTTATTTTCTTATGTGAAACGAAAAAAAAAATTATTCAAACTATTTGTAAAAAGCTGAAGTTGGGTGAGAGATGGGAGTGTGTTGATCCGACTGGTTTGAGTGGGGGGATGTTTGTGTATTGGTCTGACAGGATTAAGGTGGCTCGTATTTTTTCCTCTCATTTTTGTCTGGAGATTGAATTTGAATGGGAGGATAATTCTATTGCTCAGTGGGCCATTTTCTTGTATGCTAGTACTGATAGAAAAATTAGGCAAGAGCAATAGGAGTTTCTGATTCAAGCTAAGAGTAAATGGGGGAAGTTGTGGTTTCTCGGTGGGGATTTTAATGATATTTCTGAAGCGTGGGAAAAAAGAGGGGGGAGAGTTAGGCCACGTTCCAACTCTTCTGATTTTAATGACTTTATACATAATATGGAAATGGGTGCAATCCCTTTTAAGGGGCACCCATTTACTTGGGCTAATAATAGGGAGGGTGAAGGATTTGTGGAGGAAAGATTAGATAGAATTTTTGGCTCTCCCGATTGGTTACTGAAATTTCATAAAGCCAATGTGAACCATATTGAAAAACATTCTTCAGATCATTGTCTTCTTCAACTTGAAACTGTTCCTAACTGGGGAAAGGGTAATCGTAGGTTCTACTTTGATAAAAGGTGGGTGGATTGGGAGGGATATTCTGATACGATTGAAAAAGCTTGGCAAACTCCTATTTTTGGTACTCCAATGTTTCAAGTCCATAAAAAAATTGGCCACTGCAGAATGGCTATCATGAAGTGGAGTAAGGATAAGAAGTCTAATTCTGCTCTTACTATAGTGATATGCAAGCAAAGACTTTCTGGCCTTCAAAAAGAAGGTGGAAACAAGAAGTGGAAGGAATGGGGAAATTTGAGAAATGTGTTGGATAAGGCTTATAAAGAAGAAGAAATTTTCTGGAGTCAAAAATCGAGAATCCAATGGCTTAAGGAGGGGGACCGTAATTCTAAGTTCTTTCATGCTCGAACTATTCAAAGAAGAAAGATTAATTGTCTTGAAAGTTTGATTA
This sequence comes from Rehmannia glutinosa, assembly GCA_016081115.2. NCBI lineage: Eukaryota > Viridiplantae > Streptophyta > Magnoliopsida > Lamiales > Orobanchaceae > Rehmannia > Rehmannia glutinosa. The sequence goes on from CM071927.1 coordinate 37,924,653, forward strand.
GAAGAGATGGGACAGTGTGTGATACTGCACTGGATATTGAGAAGGAGGTGACGGAGTATTATGAGGATCTTTTCTGTTCTTCAAACCCAACAAGTGACTGCTCGATTTTGGAAGGGATATCCTTGTCTATCACATTAGCAATGAACAAAGTTCTTACAAGCCGCGTGGAGGACAGTGAAATTAAAAAAGCTTAGTTTGAGCTCAATCCTAACAAATCTCCAGGGGGTGATAGTATGACTGTTTTCTTCTTTCAATCCTCTTGGTCTTTTATTTCTGCTTCGGTTTGTGATGCTATTAAAAATTTCTTCAGTTCTTCTAAAATGCTCAAGAGCATCAACCACACGGTCATCACACTTATCCCGAAAATCAAAAATCCAACTTCTATGGCACATTTCAGACCTATTAGCTTGTGTAGTGTCATTTATAAAGTTATTTCAAAAATTCTGGCTAATAGACTGAAACCTGTTTTCCATCATTGCATTAGTGTCAATCAGTTTGCTTTCATTCCTGGTAGGCAAATTATTGATAACATTGTCATCACCCATGAATGTATCCATTTTATCAATAGCTTAAGGAGAGGGAAAAAAACTGCTATGGCTCTAAAATTGGATATGTCTAAGGCCTATGACAGGGTTGAGTGGAGTTTTGTGTCTGATGTTATGCTTAAAATGGGTTTTGATAGGATTTTTGTAAAATGGATTTTTGCATGCATTAGTTCTCCCTCTTTTTCTTTTAAACTCAGTGGTAAGGTGGCAGGGTATGTGATTCCTTCTAGGGGTATCAGACAAGGGGATCCTATTTCCCCTATCTGTTTATTATTCTTTCTGAAACATTATCTAATCTCATCAAGCAGGCCCAGAATCAGTCCTTGCTTAATGGTCTTAGGTTGTGTAGAGATAGTCCTTGTATTTCTCATCTTTTTTTTGCTAGATGATTCTATTCTATTTTGTGAAGCTTCCTCTGATCAAGCTCACATTATCAGAGGTATTTTGGAGACGTATAGTAGAGCCTTGGGGCAGTTGGTGAGTCTGGAAAAATCCTCTATTTTGTTTAGTAGAAATACTCCAAACCTGCTTAAGAGTGATATTTGTTGTGTGCTTAATGGAGTTATAGAGCAGCATTCTTCTAAATACTTGGGGTTGCCCTTTGTGATTGGTAGGTCAAAAAAAGAAGTATTTCAATATGTGTCTGAGTGTGTTCGAAAAAGAGTCTTTTCGTGGAGTAATTTTTTCCTCTCTCATGCTGGTAGAGATGTGCTTCTTAAAGCAGTTATAAATGCAATGCCTAATTTTGTTATGTCTTGCTTTAAATTGTCTGTCTCAATTTGTCATGAGTTGAGTAATATTGCCTCTAAGTTTTGGTGGGGTGTGTCTGCGCAAGGGTAAAGAAAGATTGTTTGGAGGGCTTGGGATAAACTTACTTTGCCTAAAAACTGTGGAGGGTTGGGATTCCAAGATATTGCCCTTTTCAATGAAGCTATGATTGCAAAACAAATATGGAGACTTGTTACCCAACCCAATTTGCTTCTATGTAAGGTCTTGAAAGAAAGATATTTCCCTCATGGGGGTCTTTTGACTTGTGTTGCAAAAGGGAATGATCCATGGTTGTGGAAGGGGTGGATTAAATGTATCAGAACATTGGGGATGGGTTTGAGATACCAAATTGGGGATGGGAAGTCTGCTAGAATTTTTGAGTCTCCTTGGATGCCTAAACCTCCAAATTTCAAACCCCTTCAAGTACAGAATCACTCCTTTGAGGGTCAGTGGGTGAGGGATTTGATGATGACTGCTGGTTATGAATGGGATAGAGAGCTTGTGAGGAATTGTTTCACCAAGGAGGATGCTGATATCATCCTTAATATTCCAATTTGTCAAGAGGGAAGAAGAGATGAGTTGGTGTGGCAGTGGGAAAATAATGGCAATTACTCAGTGAAGTCTGCTTACCAGCAGCTGCCTTTGAAGGACAAAAGACTCAAAATGAACATCCCAGAAGCTAGTACAGGGCAGAAGTCGAATGCAAAAATGTGGAAAAAGATTTGGAAATTGAAGATTAAAAGTAAGCTCAAACATTTCCTTTGGAGAAGTATACTCAACATCCTTCCTACTGCTTCTCAGTTGGAAAGAAGGGGGATTGCTTTGGATACTACTTGTTTGGTGTGTGGAGAGTCCAAAGAAACTGTGGAGCATGTCCTGTTTTCTTGTCAGAGAGCTCAGCTAATTTGGAAGTTAGCTCCAGTCAGTTGGTTTGGTTTTGAAGATCCTTATTTTTCCATTGCTCATTGGTGGAAACAAATTAATGAAATGGGGAAGAGTCAGGTGGTTCAAGATAGAATCCATTTTTCTGTGTATTTGTTGTGGTGGTTATGAAAAATCCGTAACCTCTGGGTTTTTCATAAGGAAAAGATGGCCGAGATTGAAGTGGTGAATCGAGCTATGTGGGAATGGAGGGAGTTCCAGAAAGCTAATGATAAAAATCCTGCTATTCATAGTTGTGGTGTTGCTGGTTCATGTGGTGTTGCTGGTTTTGGTGACTCAAATTCTAACATGTCTATTACTCTCCCACTAGGTAAGCTATTTACAGCTTGCAGTGCTGGTAAGGTTTAATTTTTGGCGGTTGGATTTGTGATGATGACAATCGATTGGTGCAAGCATGGGCTTCATCTAGGGACTACACTTCCAGTCCAGTGGATTTGCTTTTGCTTAGTATCAGACATGTTATGGGAATTGCTTTTAAACATGGGATTTTGAACTTATGGATTAAGATAGATGATGAGGATATGGTTTCTAAACTGAACTCGAAAATCAGCGTGGGGTTTGGAGACGAAAGAATAGCCGAGGACATCTATTTGCTTAGCCACTTGTTCGATTTTTGTATATTTTCTACCCTTGATACAAAGAGTTTGATTTCTTGTAATAGATTAGCTCTTAGTGTTAAGGATAGTGGTTTGGACTTGAACTGGTTTGATGATTTTCTCGCTTGGCTTATTGATAGCCTTGTCGGCCCTTAGCCCGTTGGCTACGTGTTAGTTGTAATAGTTCGCTTGAGTTAATTCTAATAAAATACTATCGTTTGATAAAATAAAAAAATAGTTTCCCCTTAACACTATTAGTATATATATTAATAATGTAGCTTTCAGATTTAATAGCTTACTGTACTTGAATAAATTATCAATAATGACAACTTCAACGCAATTATTGATATTATTAAATTGCAAAACTTCTGATTTTGGTGTCAACTAATATTTATTATTAAATATATTCTAAATATCATTAATATCTTATAACCATTTTTTTTAACAATCTTTGTTTCTTTATTGTTTTGTTTATGATCAAAATTACTTATGGAGAAAATTGCAAACTCAGTCCCATACTTTGCATAATTGATCCAATTATTTCAAGATTTTGCAATTTCAGTCTCATAGTTTTAAGTTGGCATTAATTAGTCCCGCAGTTTATAAATATTATAATATTAGTCCCAATTCACCATACTCTACACTATTATGAAACTAATCACATGATGGGGAAAATTGCACCCTTAGTCCCATAGGATTAGGCCTCTTACACCGTTAGTCCCGTACTATGCATTTGGCATCCCACTGTTTTCAAATCTTGCACTATTAGTCCTACAGTTTTAACGATATACATAAATAGTCCCATAGTTTATAAAAATTGCCATGCAAGTCCCAAACTACCCTGATTTTCAATGTATCACATGTTGTAAAAGTTTTCCTTTTCTGATACCTGTTTTGTTCGTGGCATTGTTACACCTACTTAGATCCAGTCTCTATTCAGAGGTTTTAAATGGATCATGTCAGATTTCCAGCCTATAAACACAACAGGGCATACTTCTGTAAAAGTTTTACTAACGTGTATACATACTTCAATTTGCCTAAGTTTATTAACATAAATGGATATAGTCCATTACGACCATATCAGGCCCAACATGCTTCCGTAAAATTAAAATATCCCTTAAAATTCATATTCTTTGACCGAAATAGCACCAGTCGGAAAATTATTGCCCCCAGATTGTTTGACAAACAACTCCTCACTGTTCAACCTCACCCTCAGGGAAGATAATCTGCAAGTTATCCGACTCCTTCTGCAATTGCTCAGCACAGCCTCGGTTCGTTTCCTACTCCAGGTGTACAAGATATTCTTTAAACGGGATAAATTAATAGAACATTATGAAGACATGTTGAAGCAGAAAGCCCCTTTTTATTAAGAACTTATAGAAATAATTATTACATTAGTAATCTCCTTTTGGGAGGAGAATACTTGTTTAGCCTCTCATGTATGAGGTTTGAACTCGAAAAGACATAAAAACTTAAAAACTAAAACACTCAAAATATTACAAATTTTTCTCTCAGGCTTTATTATAAGAAAATAAGGAAAATATTCGATGTCCTCAGCTTCCTTCAAATCCTACAATTTATAGAGGTAAGTCCGGACTTGAAAGGCGGACTTCAAATCTTGTTGAAACTTATGACGTCACTGCTTACGTCATATCCTGCATTATTGCCTCGCCAACTGTCTTCCTTTTCTTTCCGCGTGACTCAGCCCATGTGATGGTTGTCGGGGAATCTTTTAAAAAGTTGGTCTGCGTGGTCCCTGAGAAAAACGTGTCTTGTGAGCTGGGCCCTTATCCTTTCCAGCTGTATGGTTTTGTCGGTCGGGTTTGGGTTGGAAACCTTTCCCAAACTTGGGTTCCTTCTGTTCAGGGCATGCTTGACAGATCCAGTCGATCCAACGGCCAACATGCACCATGTTACAGAATTTCCGATAAGTTTCTTTACTTGCCGGAATCTTATTTTCCCAGAGAATTCTTCTTTTGGTCTCGAAGAGTTCCTCTGCAAATCCTGTGGTTGATCTAGTCATCGAATTCAAAAGGAAAGATTCATTTGTTGAATTCTGGAAAAACTTGAATGGATATTTGACTTTGTCCATTTCGGTTAGACAAACCCAAAGACCCCATGCTCGTCTGGTAGAAGCTTCATCTTCAGAAAATGCTCCTACTAATACTGGTCCTTCTTACGGTGCAGATACTTTTATATATTTTAAAGCATTTCCATCCGGTCTTCTTAGCTTAATGAAATGAAATGCTTCATTAAAGCCTTTCTTTGGTGGTTCGGGAGCTGCACTTAGAAAATATAGTTCCAAAATGTCTCCTCTGGCCAAATGTGGATTGTTGGCCCAAGTCTCGTAAACTGCTTCCCCAATCCATTTCGATAATTTTGAAATTTCTGGGAATCCTGGTGATACAGTATAGATTGAAGCTAGAGCTCCAAACGTATACCATTCCTGTACTTCATTTGGATGACTTCCTGGCTTCATCCAAACCCTGGGATACTTGCCTGAGATATCAACTATAGTTTTTTCTGGGTTAATATCTCTCCTTATAACTAGTTTCTCCCATTGTCGTTGATATACCTGCATAGGAGAAATCTTAATCTCGTCAGTTTGAACCTTAGATTTGTCGGTCTGTGGCCTAAGATTCAACTCTCCCTCTTTTACCCCCAGGTCTTTGGGTTGACTTGAAGACTCGAGTTGTGACACCGGAGCTTCAACATTAGGTTCTACGGTTTGTACACCCTCAGGGGATGCATCACCTGCAACACTTGTGATTATGGTACTCAAATCCATAACCTCCGAGTTAGAGCCCTGTTCTCTATTCGCCCCTTTTTGCACCGTAAGAGATGCGGCCTGGAAGAGAGGCCCTTGCAGTGCTAAGAACAGTTGTCTTTGAGCGAACTGGCATGCTCGTATTTAACTAGAAACGGATTTCTGGTTAGCCTATTGAAGTCGTCCAACAACTTCTACATTGAGACATAACGTCCCAAAATCTCGTTCTAGACTCTCCAGGTTTTCCCTGAGATGTCTTACTCATTTAAGGACCTCGTCAGCAACGCGTCCTTCCATCTCGTTTCAAAAAATCTGCAAGAATATTTTCATGAGATTTTATAATGACAATATCATAATCATAATATTGACATTCAGATTGCCATCTAAGTAATCGAGTCTTTTCTGGTTTTGATTCAATTTTATTTTTCAGAAAAGCCTTGACACTTGAATTATCAATTTTTAAAGTAAACTTTTTAGCCAAGTAAAAATAGAGGCCATTTTTTGAAAGCCTTTCATTTGCAAAGAATTCTTTCTCGTTTATATGCCATCTATTTGCTTCCTTTGGGTGTGAATAAACCGTTGCAATATCGCATGGCACTTCCTCATTTGGTGTGACCTTAGTAAGAATCACTTTGCCCACCAATCATCACGGCATCCGTGTAAAGAACGATTCGTCCTCGTCTTGGGGAATCTCCAGCTTTGGAAGCTTTTTACAAACTTCTTTAAGTTGCTTAATTCCTTCTTGATGTTCATTCTCCCATTTGAATACTGTATATTTTTTAAGCAATGGACTAAACACGTTCCTGTAATATGCCAGATTGTTAATGAACATCCCAGCAAAATTAACAACTCCAAGAAAACTCTGAAGTTGTTTCTTGTCTTTCAGTATATCTGGAAATCCATGTATCTTTTCTACAATATGATTCTGTAGAATAATTCCAGATTCATCGATTTCAATTCCGAGGAATTTAATCTGCCTTGTTGCGATTACCGTCTTCTTTTCCGAAAGCACTAATCCTTCTTTGTGACAAACATCTGAAAATATTTCCAAATGTTTGAGATGCTCCTTCATGTTCTTTGATGCGATCAGAATATCATCGATATATACGAACATGAAACTGAAATAATCTTTGAAGAGATTATCCATCTTTCTCTGATATATTTATGGTGCGTTAGCCAATCCCATAGGCATCACATTCCAAATATAGTGTCCTGTGGTGTAGAGAAAGCTGTAAACTTTTTACTCTCTTCCTCCATCTTAATCTGGTAGAATCCAGACTTGCAATCGAACTTCGAGAATATCTTGGCACATTTGATGCAGTTAACCAAATGTTCTCTGCTTGGGATATAATATCCGTCGAACTCCAAAATGTTATTAATCCCTTTGTAGTTAATAACAAGTCTTGGCTTTCCTCTTTTGATTTCTCCATGATTCCTGACTAAGAATCCTGGACTGCTGTATGGAGAAACTCCTGCTGAAATCAACTTAAGGTTAAGATGTTCCTTAAGTATCTTTTGCATATCCTCCCGGTCCTCCTGATTCATAAGGATTGGTTTGAATCTCACAAACTCGTACTCCTTTCCTGGTTTAACCTTTAAAGATGCTTTGAGCTCGTTCTTATCCCACCAAGCGAAAGGGTCTTCATTATAATTCCTTTGGATCTTCTTCTTGATATCCTCGAGTGATATTTGATCTTCTATGGTAACATCACTCTGTGGCTTCTCCATTAGGCTCATCATCAATTCTGCAATAGTCTCTGGAGGTACTCGTTCTTTTCCTTGTATTCTGAATGAATACAAGTTATTATTCCATCGCTTCGTATCTTTTTGCTTCGAACCATATTGTCGAAAGGATAGTAAGGCATCACCAAATCATCTCTTATCTGCCATTTTTGGATTTCGAAGTTTGGCTTCATCACCACGCTTGCTGCGAAAATTAATAGACATTTTTCTGTAAAATGCTTCCCGTAGTCTTTGGACAATAATCTTATGATCACATAATGTTGTGAAAATAAGCTTTCTTGTCTCATTCTCCTGTGTGAATCGCTTGAATGTTTGTAGGAAATTGTTTTCTAGCAATACATCTGCTCCTGTATCATGGAAATAGATTGGTGGCGTCTTCACTTTGTACCATGGGGTACCGCCCATGTCACGCCCTAATTTTCATCATAGAATCCGTCGGAGTACAACTCTGAAAGGTCAAAACTTAATACTAAAATCATACTAACATCCAAAAAGATTTACATGATATTATTACACAATGGAAGTCTAGCCAAATCAACTTAAAACCAAAACATCCTAAGTAACAAATTCTTAAATTACAAACCACACTAAGTATCTGAGCCCAAATAGTTTAAACCTATTACATGTCTTGCAAACTTCTCCGTAAGAGATTCGCGATCCACTTTGACGCGGATATTCACTCCTTGCTTTCCAGTGTGTCGTCTATCACCTCAGAAAAAAAATATTTGAAAATGTGGGGGGAGCAAAACGAGCTCAGTGGATGGGGAATGGTGGGTATATTTATGAAATACAAAGATTATATTTCCAAAGTTGAGCAAGTACATGGGTTGAATTTATAAAATGAATAATTGCTTATGTGAATCACTATGCACGAAAATCGTATACACAAGCAATTTATCAATTATGTGCAGTTAAATAAATATTTTGTTCACAATATTTTCAACATCAATCACATCCACTAACATTCTCATGAAATCTTACCGAAATATACACAATTATCAATTTTCATCGCGCAAAAGTCTTGTTATACGGATCACGAAGAACACTAATGGTCATAATGGTGTTGATCGGGCAACCACTATGCCATTCTACCTTATATCTTCCCAAGTCAATATTGGCTAAAGCCATAAACCACTTTATATCTTCCCCAATAGGCTCGACGTCTCTTTATTTGTGGGCTGAAACTCAGAGATCGTCATATTCCGGAATATACTCATACTACGACCCACTTCACCTGTTGGACACTCCGTCCTTCAGTGGTGGGATTAGGACCAGGGAGAGCGCACAAAGACCGCAGGCGACCTACTCAATCTAGGTACGACTACTCCCCACCTCACTGGGCCCCAATTCAATCTCATATACTTTCAAATCAAGTTATTAATCACATAAATTTGGCAGTTCAATCCATTTGATAATGGCACGTATGCTCAAATCAAGCATAATAACACAGCTAACAATTTAAAATGGGCTATTGGCCCAAGCAAATAGTCAAGGATACAACATCAGTTTATATCACATATAAGTAAATATTAATTAATATGGAATTCAGTCCAACGATTAATTGGCCAGGTAACTTATAATTTAGAATATTTAAAATTGCTATTCAGTTTTTTTAAAAGATCAAATTCGGTTAACAAAAAAAAAACTTTAGTTTTAGTATGTGTAGCTTACACTAAATTGCTTTAATTGACAATTTAGTTTCTTTTCTACTTATTTTTTTATTAACTGACTTAATTAATCAGAGGAAAAAAGTATTATAATGTAACCTTTTCAGTTTTTTTTTTCCTTCTATATTGTTCATCAGTCCTTTAGTTTTAGTAAATTATATTTTGACATCATTTTTTTTTAATAACTGTAAAACTAATCCAAACCTATTAATAAAATTCACAAATTTTTAACCATCGTTAGTATATAATCATCAAGCAGCCTCCAAATCCAGATTTCAACTCTATCACCACAAGTCTTAAAATTTTCATTTTTGTCCTCATTTTTTTTCATTCATTTTTCTTTTAACTCTATTATAGCCTTAAACTTCTTGTTGCCTTCAAAATTGATCCTAAACCAATAAGAATCCATTAAATTCAGTACCAGAACTTTAGTTATAGTTACCATAGTCCAAAATTTTAAAATTTCAGTTTAGTCCTTTAGTTTTCTGATTATCACCAATTAGACTTAATTTTCTAATTAAATTCAAAATAGATATAATTCATAAAATTCACCGAAACATAATCCAATTCATGTATATGGAATATAGACTAATTTCATGCACCATAACTATTTTTTTCTTTCCACTGAATTGCATACAAACAATCCACAATTAAATTTTGTTTCAAGAATTTTACCCACCTCTACAAGACTTGAACTTTCTCACTTCAATTTCACCTCCAATAGAACCCCTACATAATCACCATGAACCTAAAGTTTAAGGTCATGATTATAAAATTGAATCATAAACATCCTCCAAATTAAATCTCCAAACTTACGTAGAGTACTTGATGACCAAGTTGAAGTTAAACTTCTCTCTTTTTCTCTTTCAAGCTTTCGGTTCTTAGGGAAAATAGAAGATGTTTTTTTTCTTTCTTCTTTTTTTGTTGTTAACCAATGTATTAAGTCTTTTATAATGAAGAGGTATAGAAATCTTTAGCCCCAAGTTTGCCTAAAGTCGGTCATGTGGTGAAGATAAGGTAGGAAAAATTGGAGTGGATAAGTACAAAATAGTTGTTTCATCTTTGCAAGACAAAATTTGTGGTGAAATGTGGCTTAGTTCTCCAAGAATTGAAAAGTGTTGCCTTTGGATAGAATTTGGGTTCAACTAAAAGGAATGATCTATTTAAATATCAAAACCAATCCTACAAATTTTGGCCAGCATGAACGTAACAATGAGAATGTTTTGAAAAGTCAATAATAGTGGCTAATTGCAATAGAATAAGATATCATAATGATGAGGTTTTTACTATAATTTAGGAGTAATAATAATAAGCTTATGGAAAAATTGAGTAGGCAAAATAAATAAATAAAATGATTAGTGTTTGATTCTTCCGAGTGGAAAAAACATAATAATAACTCGGACAATGAGTACAAGTATCGGATTAGTATTTTCTAAAAGAATTACTATCGCCTCTAAAATAGTCAAAATACTAACAATGTTCTATTCCTAAAAAAATAATAATTCATGAATTCTACTTAATCGACTAAAAGTATCCGAAATAAAACCAAATGACGCAAAATATATTTATACTGCATAGAGTCGTAGCGTGAGTTCAAAATACAATATATTTATTCTAGATATACTCACAATGATCACATTCTCCCCTTCTTAAAAGAATTTGGTCCTCCAAATTCCTTCTCGAATAACTCTGGGTAATTCTTTCTCATTTCTTCTTCAGTCTCCCAAGTGGCCTCTTCTGGTTTATCATGTTTCTGCCATACTACTTTTACCAATGGTATACACTTATTTATCAATTCTCGGATTTTCCTATCAATAATCCGCAGAGGTCGCTCTGTATAAGATAGATCTTCAGTTATTTCTGGAATTTCATCAGTTATTATATGATCTGGATCTGGGTTATATTTCTTCAGGCGAGAAACATGAAATACATCATGCATTCCTCCTAATGCTTGTGGAAGTTCTAAACGATACGCTAAGCTCCCAATTCTTTCCAAAATTTTATAAGCCCCTATATATCTCGGATTTAACTTCCCTCCTTTCTTTGATTGAATTAACCTTTTTCTTGGTGATAATCGCAAAAATACTTCATCTCCAGCTTTAAATTCTAATTCTTTTCTGCGGTGATCTGCATAGCTTTTCTGGCGACTTTGTGCTGTTCGAATTCTTTCCTTCTCACCTTTTCCATTGCTTCTTGTATCAAATATATCCTTTGTACCGCATCTCCTGACTCTCTCTTCTTTTTTGGAGTCCACTGATCATATATCTCCCAATGGACGGGTGATTTACACTTCCTTCCATATAACGCCTCATATGGTGCCATCCCTATAGTTGCTTGATAACTATTTGTAGGTCCCAAGGGGTGTAAGTGTAAGGTTTAGAAGGGGGGGTTGAATAAACCTTACCAAATTTTCGATTTAGTCCTTTTAAATCTACAGAGTTGATACTACACAATTTTGTGTCCTTGATGGACGAGTCAACTTAGTCACTCAGAGAGTTAATCACTCAACAAACTCAATCGATTTGTTGATGGAGTAACTCATTGTTAGCTCTAAATTAACTCGATCATTTGTGGTTTTGTTTTAGTGGAAGACTTAACACCCTTAAGTTTGATTAAGTAAGAGTTTAGTGCTTGGTTTTAGTACTTATAATTTATCAAGTGGATAGCAAATTTATCGTGAGATATAAGCGATTAAAATTGCAAGAATTAAAGTCTTTGAAATGTAAGTGACACAATGAAATTTTTATAGAGGTTCGAAGATGGGGTAATTCTTCTACTCCTCTCTTCTCCAACTCCCCTGGAGGAATCCACTAAGTAATGATCGGTTTACAAAGTGGTAACAGTCCGGATACAAGTCTTGATCACACAGTGACTTGATCCTTTGGGACTCACCGAGACGCCTTGATCACTCGGTGGCTTCTCGTACGACTCGGCTTCTTCACAGGCATTTGCCTTGCTACTCTGACTCACTTGCTCAAGCTCTTTGGATTTGATCACGAAGCCCTCCAAAAGCTTAAGACTTGGCTCAACCTTGAACCTTCCTACAATCCTTCCGGAATGTAGACCCCTTGTTTTCAGATATTTTCCTCTTCAACTGATTGAAGTTATCTTTCCTTCACGGTGAGTGTTGGATTGATGTTCTTCGTAATGTAGGCTTGAGGATTGAGAATATTTCCAGTTTTTCTAATATGCTTGTATATCTCACATATGTGTCATCTGTGTATCTCTTTTTCTCAAACAAAACTCCTCGGCCTTTTATAGTGAACTTTCAAAAATTTGCCCGTTGAAGAGATAGGCTTATTTTTTGAAAGTCACTTGCAATCGTTGGCTTGTCTTGTTGCGAGTTCTTGGAATTGCCATTTCCTCGTATGAATTGTTCTTTCACCTTTTGAGTTCGACACGTGTAGTGCTTCCCATTGGTTCATTCCTTTTGCGATTATCTCGACTTGATTGCATTTCCTTGCTTTCCTCGGGTGACTTAGAGTCGACTTCCAATCATGGATGACTCTTGATCACTTCAACTTGAGACTTGGCTTTTCTTGAGTTGACTTGTGATGCTCCACTGTTTGCATCTCGGTTGCTTCTTCAAAAGAGAGTTCCCATCTACTCTTCTTTGCCATACTCAATTTGTTTAGCGGGAGTCTTCCTTCAAGTCTTGATTTGTCTTCTTGCATGTTGGGGCGTAGGCCGACTTAACTCGGCCTTGGCCAAACTCTATTCATTACAATGCATTTTACATCAAGAATTGGGGTGCCAACTTTCTATTCTAAGTTTTACATGGCATTCATCAAAATCTAAACAATAAAATTCCTAACACTATTTTTATAGGCAAATTCCGCTAAAGGAAGGTGAGAATCCCAGTTACCTTTAAAATCCAATGCACAAGCTCTTAACATATCTTCTAGAGTTTGAATAGTTCTCTCTGATTGTCCATCCGTTTGAGGGTGTGCCACAATACTAAAACTTAATTTTGTTCCAAGTCCTTCGTGTAAACTCTTCCAAAATCTAGATACAAATCTGGGATCTCTATCAGATACAATATCTTCAAGAACTCCATGAAGTCTAATAATCTCCCTTATGTATATTTGAGCTAATCTCTGTAGACTATCTATTTTTCTGATAGGTAGAAAGTGCGCCGATTTTGTTAAACGATCCACTACTACCCATATGGCATCATGTCCATTTCATGTTTTCGGAAAATCTGTAACAAAATCCATGGTAATCTTTTCCCATTTCCACTCAGGAATGGTCAATGGCGCAATAATCCCGATGGTCTCGATGTTCAAATTTTTTACTCGCGTTGACAAAAGTTAAACACTTAGCAACAAATTCGGCTACTTGATTCTTCATATTCACCCACAAAAATGTCTTTTCAAATCTTGATACATTTTCTTACCTCCAGGGTGAATTGTATACTTCAGTGATGAGCTTACGATAATATCTTACGTTTCAAGTACTCATCATGGGGTATGCAAATGCGATTCCTAAACCGTAAAATACTATCATCCCCTAACTTAAAATCAGATTTCCCTCTTTGTATCATTTTATTTTTAAATTCTACAAATTTATGATCTCTCTGTTGTGATAATAGAATCTCAATCAACAAACGGTTTCACGAGAGAGGTTGGCACATGAGAGTTGAATTCCAACTTTCTTAGGATTCCAATAACTTAGTTCCTCCAAAGACTTCCATTCTCGTATCATCAATCTGGCAACATATGTTTTTCTACTTAAAGCATCTGCCACGATATTTGCTTTGCCAGGATGATATTGTATGTCAAAAATGATAGTCCTCTATCAATTCCATCCATCTTCTTTGTCTCAAATTCAGGTCTTTCTGCGAGAGTAAATATTTGAGACTCTTATGATCTGTAAAAACAGTAAATTTGGCACCATATAGATAATGTCGCCACTTTTTCAAAGCAAACACTATTGCTGCTAATTCCAAATCATGTGTTGGGTAATTTACCTCATAAGGTTTAAGTTTCCTCGAGGCATATGCAATTACCTTTCCATGTTGCATTAATACCGCACCAAGTCCTTCTCGAGATGCATCGCTATAAACCACAAATCCCTCTAATCCCTCAGGTAACGTTAGTACAGGTGCTGTAGTGAGTCTTTTCTTCAATTCTTGAAAGCTCGGCCCACATTTCTCATCCCATTCAAATTTTACTTGCTTTTGTGTTAGTCGTGACAATGATCCTGCTATCTTGGAAAATCCTTAATAAATCTACGATAATATCCGGCAAGTCCCAAGAAGCTTCTAATTTCCGTTACCGTCTCTGGTCTCTTCCATTCAACAACCGTTTGAACTTTTGATGGATCTACTGCAATTCCATTACCGGAAATTATGTGTCCTAGAAATGCAACTTCATTCAACCAAAATTCACATTTACTAAATTTGGCATACAATTTGTGTTGTCTTAAAGTCTCAAATACAGACTTCAAGTGACTTTCATGCTCCATCTCCGACTTTGAATACACGAGTATGTCATCAATAAATATAACAACAAATTGATCCAAATAAGGTTGAAATACTCGATGCATTAAATCCATAAATATTGCAGGAGCATTAGTCAATCCAAATGGCATCACCACAAATTCGAAATATCCATACCTTGTCTGGAAAGCTATCTTTGGTATGTCCTCCTCTTTAATTTTTAATTGGTGATATCCTTGTTGCAAGTCTAACTTTGAATATACCTTGGCTCCTTGAAGTTGATCAAATAACTCATCTATTCTTGGCAAAGGATACTTATTCTTAATAGTAACACTATTAAGCCCTCGATAATCAATACATAATCTCAATGATCCATCCTTCTTCTTGACAAATAACACCGGGGCTCCCCATGGGGAAGTACTCGGACGAATAAATCCCAATTCTAGTAACTTCTGCAATTGAGCTTTCAGTTCTTGAAGTTCAAGCGGAGCCATTCTATATGCCACCTTTACAATTGGTGCAGTTCCCGGTATTATGTCAATAGTGAGTTCAATTTCCCTATCAGGGGGTAATGAAGTTAGTTCTGTCGGAAAAACATCCAAGTAGTCTGATGCCACGGGTACTTCATTAATAGCCTTTTTATCACTAGGCTTATTAATAAGTACTGCCAAATATCCTTGAGCTCCCTTATAAATAGCCTTTCTAGCTTTAATCACTGAAATAATGGGAGCTAAATTAACTCTTGCTTTTCCTACCAGTTCAACTATGGGCTTCCCTGCTATACATAATTTCACCAATTTTTGTGCGACAATCTATGTTAGCATGATGTTTACATAATCAATCCATCCCCAAGATGACATCATAATCTAATATAGACAATTCAACTAAATCTGCAGGAAAGCACTCATCATCAATCTTCACATCACATGCATTAAATATCACATCAGTTATTTGGCTAACACCCAAAGGAGTCAGAACTTCCAAGCAATATGGCATACGCTCCATGCATGCATTCAAGTTGTTTGTAAAATGTGCTGCAACAAATGAATGTGTATATCCAGGGTCTATCAAAACTTTAGCCAAGTGTCCAGATACAAAAAACGTACCTTTCACTACCTCAGTTGTCTCTGGAGCTTCTTGTCCCGCCAATGCAAACACTCGACCTTGCATCTTAGGGCGATTTTCATTCTTATTTCTTAGTTTAGCCGTGTCAACCACTGGATTATCATTTCTCGGAACTGCTATAGGGCAATCTTTAACTTGATGCTGCCCACTACCACATTTTAAACACTTTCCAGTTTTTCGCCAACATGACTCCAATGTATGTCCTGGTTTACCATAATAAGAACAGGTTAGAATTTGAACCTGATTTCCTTTTCCTCTAACACCACTTGGTCCAGTCTTCTGGAATTTCTGTGGTCTACCCTGAGTCGGTTTAACAAATAGTTTCTTTGATCCACTGATGTTGCTGGTCTGATTTCCCAAACGATTTAAACCACTTTCAATTCTAGCTGCCGCCCTAACAGCCTCATCATATGTATTTAACTCAACACATAGCAATTGTTTCTGAATTTCCATTCTCAATCCTCGAGTAAACTTATGCAGTTTATCTTCTTCTACGACTATCAATCCCAGTGCATATTTAGACAATCGATGAAATTCAGATTCATATTGTGCCACCGTCATCAATCCCTGCCTCAATCGATGGAATTCATCTCTACGAGCCTCACGGACAACCTGGCGAATATATTATTTCCGGAATTCATATACAAAATGGTCCCACGTTCTTTCAATGCCTAAATTCTCCCACTTTTCATCCACCGTACGCCACCAATGACATGCAACTGCTTCTAATCGGAAAACAACAAGAGTCAATCGTTGGTCTTTTGTGTAATCCAGTGCAGCGAATATACTTTCAATCTTTTCCAACCAATTCTCGGCTTTTACATCATCTGGCTCTCCTATAAAAACTGGTGGATCAAAACGTAGAAACCTTTCTAACACTTTATCTTGAGTCTCGTGTGCCGGAGCCACATTTGGCTGGTTCTGCGGTTGATTATTATGTCGCTGCAAATATTGTATTAATTGTTGTATTGCCATTGTTGTTTGATTATCCCCTGGCATCGCGGGAGCTGGTGGTGGTACTGGTTCTAGGTTTTCATTCCTCTGCGGTGGAGGTTCATAACCGCGATTGGCACGAGGTCGACCACGTTTTCTATTATCTGCCATCTATTACAAAATTTAAAGATATGGAAAGTTGGAATCAGTCGATAAAATAAATATAAAATAAACTCAAAAAGTAAAATCATAACCTAAAATAACCTAAGCATTGCCAAAATGACCCTAAACGTCTGAGGTTGAAGGTCCTCGAGTTACACTAAGTCCACATGCAGAGAATCTTATCCTTGGTATGCTCAAGTATAGTTTCTTTATACACCCAAGCTCTGATACCACAACTGTCACGCCCTAATTTTCATCATAAAATCCGTCGGAGTACAACTCTAAAAGGTCAAAACTTAATACTAAAATCATACTAACATCCATAAAGATTTACATGATATTATTACACAACGGAAGTCTAGCCAAATCAACTTAAAACCAAAACATCCTAAGTAACAAATTCTTAAATTACAAACCACACTAAGTATCTGAGCCCAAAATAGTTTAAACCTATTACATGTCTTGCAAACTTCTCCGTAAGAGATCCGCGATCCACTTTGACGCGGATATTCACTCCTTGTTTTCCAGTGTGTCGTCTATCACCTCTGAAAAAAAATATTTGAAAATGTGGGGTGAGCAAAACGAGCTCAGTGGATGGGGAATGGTGGGTATATTTATGAAGTACAAAGATTATATTTCCAAAGTTGAGCAAGTACATGGGTTGAATTTATAAAATGAATAATTGCTTATGTGAATCACTATGCACGAAAATAGTATACACAAGCAATTTATCAATTATGTGCAGTTAAATAAATATTTTGTTCACAATATTTTCAACATCAATCACATCCACTAACATTCTCATCAAATCTTACCGAAATATACACAATTATCAATTTTCATCGCGCAAGTGCTGACAATACGGATCTGAAGAACACTAATGGTCATAATGGTGTTGATCGGGCAACCACTATGCCATTCTACCTTATATCTTCCCAAGTCAATATTGGCTAAAGCCATAAACCATCTTATATCTTCCCCATTAAGCTCTACGTCTCTTTAGTTGTGGGCTGAAACTCAGAGATCGTCATATTCTGGAATATACCCATACTACGACCCACTTCACCTGTTGGACACTCCGTCCTTCAGTGGTGGGATTAGGACCAGGGAGAGCGCACAAAGACCGCAGGCGACCTACTCAATCTAGGTATGACTAATCCCCACCTCACTGGGCCCCAATTCAATCTCATATACTTTCAAATAAAGTTATTAATCACACAAATTTGGCAATTCAATCCATTTCATAATGGCACGTATGCTCAAATCAAGCATAATAACACAACTAACAATTTAAAATGGGCTATTGGCCCAAGCAAATAGTCAAGGATACAACATCAGTTTATATCACATATAAGTAAATATTAATTGATATGGAATTCAGTCCAACGATTTATTGGCCAGGTAACTTATAATTTAGAATATTTAAAATTATTATTCAATTTTTTTAAAAGATCAAATTCGGTTAACAAAAAAAAAACTTTAGTTTTAGTATGTGTGGCTTACACTAAATTGCTTTAATTGACAATTTAGTTTCTTTTCTACTTCTTTTTTTTTAATTAACTGACTTAATTAATCAGAGGAAAAAAGTATTATAATGTAACCTTTTCAGTTTTTTTTTCCTTCTATATTGTTCATCAGTCCTTTAGTTTTAGTAAATTATATTTTGACATCTTTTTTTTTTAATAACTGTAAAACTAGTCCAAAACTATTAATAAAATTCACAAATTTTCAACCATCGTTAGTATATAATTATCAAGCAGCCTCCAAATCCAGATTTCAACTCTATCACCACAAGTCTTAAAATTTTCATTTTTGTCCTCATTTGTTTTTCATTCATTTTTCTTTTAACTCTATTATAGCTTTAAACTTCTTGTTGCCTTCAAAATTGATCCTAAACCAATAAGAATCCATTAAATTCAGTACCAGAACTTTAGTTATAGTTACCATAGTCCAAAATTTTAAAATTTCAGTTTAGTCCTTTAGTTTTCTGATTATCACCAATTAGACTTAATTTTCTAATTAAATTCAACAATAGATATAATTCATAAAATTCACCGAAACATAATCCAATTCATGTATATGGAATATAGACTAATTTCATGCACCATAAATATTTTTTTCTTTCCACTGAATTGCATACAAACAATCCACAATTAAATTTTGTTTCAAGAATTTTACCCACCTCTACAAGACTTGAACTTTCTCACTTCAATTTCACCTCCAATAGAACCCCTACATAATCACCATGAACCTAAAATTTAAGGTCATGATTATAAATTGAATCATAAACATCCTCCAAAGTAAATCTCCAAACTTACGTAGAGTACTTGATGACCAAGTTGAAGTTAAACTTCTCTCTTTTTCTCTTTCAAGCTTTCGGTTCTTAGGGAAAATAGAAGATGTTTTTTTCTTTCTTCTTTTTTTGTTGTTAACCAATGTATTAAGTCTTTTATAATGAAGAGGTATAGAAATCTTTAGCCCCAAGTTTGCCTAAAGTCGGTCATGTGGTGAAGATAAGGTAGGAAAAATTGGAGTGGATAAGTACAAAATAGTTGTTTCATCTTTGCAAGACAAAATATGTGGTGAAATGTGGCTTAGTTCTCCAAGAATTGAAAAGTGTTGCCTTTGGATAGAATTTGGGTTCAACCAAAAGGAATGATCTATTCAAATATCAAAACCAATCCTACAAATTTTGGCCAGCATGAACGTAACAATGAGAAGGTTTTGAAAAGTCAATAATAGTGGCTAATTGCAATAGAATAAGATATCATAATGATGAGGTTTTTACTATAATTTAGGAGTAATAATAATAAGCTTATGGAAAAAGTGAGTAGGCAAAATAAATAAATAAAATGATTAGTGTTTGATTCTTCAGAGTGGAAAAAAATAATAATAATAATAACTCGGACAATGAGTACAAGTATCGGGTTAGTATTTTCTAAAAGAATTACTATCGCCTCTAAAATAGTCAAAATACTAA
The DNA here is from genome assembly GCA_016081115.2 of Rehmannia glutinosa. NCBI lineage: Eukaryota > Viridiplantae > Streptophyta > Magnoliopsida > Lamiales > Orobanchaceae > Rehmannia > Rehmannia glutinosa. Next base: position 37,944,321 of record CM071927.1, read on the forward strand.
CAATGTTCTATTCCTAAAAAAAATAACTCATGAATTCTACTTAATCGACTAAAAGTATCCGAAATAAAACCAAATGACGCAAAATATATTTATACTTCATAGAGTCGTAGCGTGAGTTCAAAATACAATATATTTATTCTAGATATACTCACAATGATCTCCGAGGCTGGGTCTCACAGCCCGCGCCTCCGATCATGATTTCGGCTTGTTTAATTCCTCGATTAAGGATAAGGATCCTTTTAGAGAAATCTCTTCCTGCAATAGCTGGCAAATCCTCTCCAATGTCTTTGGGAAAGACATCCGCTTTAGATACATATTCCTAAGACTGACCAATGTAGGTGCGAAATACTCAGCCTTGTATTCAGCATATAACATTCCAATAGAAATGTATATGGAGAATGGACTAGTGGTCCTCTGATTCTGTATCTTTTATCAACCATTGTGAACTCCATTCCTTCTTGTAATCTTTCCCAAGGTTTATGATCCTCGAGAAATTCAATTCCCAATATTAATTGCTCTGGGATTTTCCCTGCAACTCCTGCGATAGTAAGCTCAATTTCTCCTATCTTCAGGCTTCCTTTATACCTTCCAACTATTGGTTGTTGGAGATAATATAAAACATCACAAGGAAAAATATTATCCTTTTGAGTGATGTCGAATATTACTTCAACTTATCGCCATCCTTCTGGACATTTCACCTCTCCTGCTATTTTGAAAACATCTGGGATACGCCGAATCGTACTTGGTCTCCTTTTCTTCCCAACTACGCTACTCGTCATTCTCGTCTGTTGGAAAGACATCCTTCTTGGCTCAACTCTAAGACTTCGACTTTTGTTGAAGACTGGTTGATCTTGTATTTTCATATCGATCTCCTTGATAGTTGGAGACTCAATAATCTCTGGTAAAACCACCCTGACAAAGTCCTTGAAAATCCTTGGGACTTCAATAAATTCCTTTCTCATGAATACTTCTGAATGATGTGTATTCGAGAGAGCATTGGATATCTTGTATGTGATCGAGTAGGGTATGTTCCCTTCTTTCATCAAATCATCTCTTTTGAAATCTTGATGAAGGGTTAGGACTCTCTTTGAAATATCGATCTCCAGACATTGTATGCAATTCTAGGATAGACATTAAATGCCAATTTTCCAGCATACAAATTTCCTGTAACCGCTCCAAGGCATGAATCCTTGAGGTTTGAGATTTGCTTGTCAAAGATAGCCAGATTGAGTGGCGAATATATTCCTTCTTTGAATGTTGCTTTAATAATGACTCTTATGGCTCTGATATGAATCCATGAGAGGGTATTTGCAACTTCTCTTTTAACTCTCGCTTTGATCTCCTGGATTTCTTTAATAGGCACCAAGCGCATCTCGATCAAAGTTCTTTGGTAAACTCCATCGAATAGCAAATTCTCCGGTTGTTACCCTATGGATAATTTGGTGCTTCTGTTATTTAAACCCAATTTTATCCAATGCCTTTTCCATAGCTCCGATTGTAAATCCATCATAGACTTGAAGCTTTGGATCTTCCTTCATGATTCTCATAAGAGTTTTATGAGAAACCGTCGTGTGAGAGAGGAATCTCGACATATCCTCCATTTCGTCGTTGAAGAATTTCTTCTTCACTCCGAGTCTGAGCTCGAGTCACTTCCATCGTCAGAATAGATCTCTTCTTCATAGATGCTTTCATCTAAGGGTATATCCTCAAATTGATACACATGTATAAGATCTTGATAGTAGACAGCTTCCTCAATTTCTGGTGTAGCTTCAAACTGTCTGACTCCTCATTTCTGGTTATTTGGACAATCTGTTGAGATATGTCCTCTTGCTCCGCATGTCCAGCAATTACAGTCTTTGAAATTTTCATTAGCTCTGGTGTGAGCTCTCCTGAAAGTTCTCCTTCCTGGATTTCTGCTGGTACTTGCTTGATTAGAACCTGGTGATGAGGCTCTACTCCTGCTTGGTGTGTTCGCCTTATTTTTAGCTTCACCGCAAGTGTACGGTGTAGTTTATAGAATAGGGTAAGCAAGGTCGTATCCACGGAGACTAATAAATTTATGCCCTAAGTATTGAACCAAAATAGTCTTATTTTTATTTAGACGATCGTAGTTGGATGATTGTTGTGGATGTTAAGACAAGAATAACCACAAAAACACAAGATGAAAATAATAATGGAATTATCAAGGGAATGAAATGGATTCCCGGGTTATGGTTTCAATTAATATTCCTCTTATTTTCCGATTTAATCAAAGCCAAAGTTATTATCAATACACCTATAAGACGATCACAACGGTATTTTATCCCCCCTCTCGAGATGTATATAAAGTGTAGATTGAAATATCTATGCTAGCATCTCAACTCAACATAAGATACACAACTCCCAAAAGCACAAAAGATCAATTGTCCTCACAAATATTCACAAACCTCTCGATTATGCAAACATTCATGTCAAGTACTCAAGATCTAATATTGAAACTCATCTCTCGAATTATGAATCAATATATCAAACAAGTTAAATCATTGGCCAAGTGATAAAACAAGAATAAGAACAAAGTACTCAAATAGGCTTCAAGACAATAACTTCAACTAAGATTAAAACATTCAACAAGAGTTTAATTAATCTACTTCCAAAACCCGGAAATCACAAGAAGTTTAGCTACTCATTACAAATAAACAACTCATAGACAAATTATTCATATTCATGACAAGCTAAAATGAAAGATTAAAGCACAAAGAATGAGAAAACTTAGGGAAATGGATAATCTCTCGATTAATCTTCAATCCTCAAACTTCGATTTGACCCGATTCTTCCCTTGATTCTTCCTTGATGAAGTAGAGCTATTTCTTGTGTTCTTGGGTCTTTTACTGACCTTTCCTCCCCTGGTGTGCGCACCCAAAAGTGGTATTTATACCATTTTAGAAGCCTAGGTCAATTTGCTGTCATTTTTGGAGTTTTCTGCAAGAACGCACGGGTCGTGCGCCCACGCACGGGCTACCCGTGCTCAAAGCCGTAGAAAATCAATTTTCAGTGATCCACGCACGGGTTGTGCGTCCACGCACGGGTTACCCATGCTCGAAGCCATAGGCATGCTCGTGTGTCCACGCACAGGTTGCCCGTGCGCCACCCAACCGTCCAAATTTGCTTGCGGGGTCTTCATAAGAGCTGTAGCCCTCTCTTTTATCTTTCCATAGCCACTTTAATCAGCTCAATATCAATTTTGTAGAGAGAGTTATGGCCAAAATACTAAACCCCTGCCAGTGCTGGAAATTCCATACGCGTTTGGATGTTCCTTGAGATAAATCTCCTTGTTGTTTGATAATCCATGCTTCTTTTGCCACACGACTCATCACTATGACTCTCGACTCCATATAGTTGGCTTCCAATTGGGTGTAATCGCTCGATTCTTGATGATTCTAGGTAATAATGCTCATATTTGTCACAAAATCACTCCAAATATCATTAAATTCCTATAAAACAAGCAAGCGTAATATGTTTTCCACAAACAGCGAATATATACCATTTCATACGCGTTATTGCATGTTTATAAACAATTATAGCCATAAATATGCCCTAAAATACATGCAAAACTCACACTCAACAAACCCCCAAACTTAAACTGTTGGTCGTCCCGGTCAACGCTTTTAAAAACTAGACAAAACATGATTGGGAGTAATGAAAAGTAGAACGCACAATAACTCCATAAAATTCGCATTGTTTATCGTAGGTGTCAAGCAACGAACCAACCAAGCCTCAAACATCTAACATAGAGCACACATCAAAGAAACCATGGTAAATGTTAAGAATTACGCCTCACAAAGATCAAGTGTATACTCTCATCTCAAATGAATATAGGATGTGTTTACGCTCAATTCAATTCAATGTTGAAGAATTACCATAGGTTTGCAAATCGTCTCATATCTCCGCCACTAGAATGTATGCAATTTGTGAATCAAAAAGGACTTCTCTCTTTGGTTGTAATGAAGGCTCTTTGGTTAAGGTAGGAAAATATAGATAGAGTGACTCAAACTCGGCGTATAGACCGGTGAGCATATAAATCATCTACATTAAAGCTTAATATGCTACCCAAATCATCTCTCATTTTCACCAACTCTTCTTATCTCCATCCCCTTTCTTTTGTAAACATTATCACCTCACATACAATTCCTAGCCTCCAAGTTCATTCAATGAAAACTCACATCATAAAGTCAATTTTTTTTTTCTGACTCTTTTATGAATTTTCAACCTTTCTTTTCTCCTCCTTTCTTCTTCTTTTTTTTTTTGTTCCCATCAACCAATTTTGCACAATTATCCAACTTTTCAATTCCAACCCATTCAACCTCATTCAATCCCTCTACTCAATGCTATACGCTCAAGTGTAGGGTAACAAATATATCAAGTTAAAGGCTTGAATTGTTGCTATCAAGAAATTAGGCAATAGACTCAATTTGGCTAACTAGGGATTTCAATATCATCTTAGGTAAGCAAAAGGCTTGAAGGGCTAACAAAAATGGCCTTTGATCATTTTCACAATTCGCATACAACATGTGACCATGACAGAGATACCAGAGCAAGTTCTAGAATTCTACCAACATGAATGATACACTCAAATCAATCAACAAGACTGCATAGGATGAAAGCAGTAAAGGCTCAAAAGCTCACAGGCTTGCAAATACGTAATTCAAAGCATCAAACCATGTTCTCAATATCCACATGCTCAATATCATCTATTCATGGTTCAATCAACTCAAGCTCAACACCCAATCCAAACAATACAAAATTTTCAAAATCAAGCACAAGTTACAATCAAGAGATCAACTCACTCCCTACAATCTATGAAAGCAATAAACGTGCTAAACCAATAAACGTGTTTCTAATGCAAATGCAACCTAAAATGCTCTACATGCAACTATATGAAAACACACAAAATTAATGCAATTTTTTTTTTATCCACACATTTCATATCAAAATAACTATTTCTCCCCCCAAACTTAAATGAAATTATATCGCACGTAAGAGAAGATAGAATTTCAATAAAAACATTATGGATTGGACCTGATTTATTATGGAGGTGGTGGCGGAAAGTGGCCCTCCTTGGGCGTCTCCTCCTATCGCTAAGACTTCTTCTTTCAGCATTATTTCAAGTTTTGTACCTGGGCGCGACCAATGTACGCCTCTGCTGATGGACGCACGGGCCGTGCGCCAAATGCACGGGCTGCCTGTGCGTGGTGCCGTAGCAACATCTCCAATTCCTCAATCACGCACGGGCAGTGCGTTCATGCACGCCCTTCCCGTGCGTGGCTGCGAAGTAAAATCAGGTAATTTTCTCTTTTTTTTTCAAGAAGAAAACAAACAAACAAAAAAAAACAAAAATCACACCACAAACCGTTGGGTTGCCTCCCAACAAGCGCTATATTTAACGTCTTTAGCTCGACGCCTGTTTATTTCTGTTCGTACCACCTTTGAATGCATATATTAGTTGTTTTGGATCGTGGTCAAGAACCGTTTTTGCTCTGTTTGCATCTAGTAATGCATACTTGGGATTTCCAAGCAAGTACAGGAGTCCTGGTGTTGGAACATTTTGATCTGGGTTATGCTCATGTTGTCCGTGCGTGTACACATATTCCGTGCCCGTCTCATTCTGGAATAGTTTTCTTATGACATCTTGCACGCATTGCACGGGCGTACACACATGGTTCGTGTGTTCCTTGTCCTGTTTTTGCTCCTTTTCGGTACCATACACGGGCTGAAAGTGCATAGACACACAATCTGTGTTTGGTTCCGAATTTTCTTGCTTTTCCAGGATATTTGGCTCCTCGTATTTGGTACCACTCCTTAGATGAATGGTACTTGGTTGTTCCTTCGAGTTGACTTTGGTGTTGCTCGGAAATTGGCTCTTTTGATGTTGCTCACCAATAATGGTAGCTAATTGGCCTACTTGAGTCTCAAGATTTTTTATCGAACTGGCCATTTGTGTCAATTGCAACTCCATCATGTCCATCCTAGCCTCTTGTGCATCGAACTGGTTCCTTGTCTCACTTATAAATGAAGTCGTTTGATTCATGAATGAAATGAGGGCGTCTTCCAAAGATGGCTTTGCCTCTGCATTGGTAAACCCATTCATTACATTGAAGTTTGATGGTGGTGGAATCACATTCTCCGTGTTAGCATATGAAAAATCCTCGTAATTCCTCCAATTTGAACAATAGTGCGTAGGTGTAGGATTATTCCCATAACTGTAGAAATTCCAGTTATTGAAATAATTGACTCCCTCCATCCGAGCGTGCACCTATAACAATTCAAAGAAACAAATCAAACATTGTAGAAGTAGAATTTACAAAAGAAAAATGAAATAAAATAAAGAATGTCTAAATTAAAAATAATTCTATCTATCGCAATATTAGCACCAAAAATTGTATTAGTCCCCGGCAACGGCACCAAAAACTTGTTCGCCTTATTTTTAGCTTCACCGCAAGTGTACGGTGTATTTTATAGAATAGGGTAAGCAAGGTCGTATCCACGGAGACTAATAAATTTATGCGCTAAGTATTGAACCAAAATAGTCTTATTTTTATTTAGACGATCGTAGTTGGATGATTGTTGTGGAGGTTAAGACAAGAATAACCACAGAAACACAAGATGAAAATAATAATGGAATTATCAAGGTAATGAAATGGATTCCCGGGTTATGGTTTCAATTAATATTCCTCTTATTTTCCGATTTAATCAAAGCCAAAGTTATTATCAATACACCTATAAGACGATCACAACGGTATTTTATCCCCCCTCTCGAGATGTATATAAAGTGTAGATTGAAATATCTATGCTAGCATCTCTACTCAACATAAGATACACAACTCCCAAAAGCACAAAAGATCAATTGTCCTCACAAATATTCACAAACCTCTCGATTATGCAAACATTCATGTCAAGTACTCAAGATCTAATATTGAAACTCATCTCTCGAATTATGAATCAATATATCAAACAAGTTAAATCATTGGCCAAGTGATAAAACAAGAATAAGAACAAAGTACTCAAATAGGCTTCAAGACAATAACTTCAACTAAGATTAAAACATTCAACAAAAGTTTAATTAATCTACTTCCAAAACCCGGAAATCACAAGAAGTTTAGCTACTCATTACAAATAAACAACTCATAGACAAATTGTTCATATTCATGACAAGCTAAAATGAAAGATTAAAGCACAATGAATGAGAAAACTTAGGGAAATGGATAATCTCTCGATTAATCTTCAATCCTCAAGCTCCGATTTGACCCGATTCTTCCCATGATTCTTCCTTGATGAAGTAGAGCTATTTCTTGTGTTCTTGGGTCTTTTCCTGACCTTTCCTCCCCTGGTGTGCGCACCCAAAAGTGGTATTTATACCATTTTAGAAGCCTAGGTCAATTTGCTGTCATTTTTGGAGTTTTCTGCAAGAACGCACGGGTCGTGCGCCCACGCACGGGCTACCCGTGCTCAAAGTCGTAGGAAAATCTATTTTCAGCGATCCACGCACGGGTTGTGCGTCCACGCACGGGTTACCCGTGCGCCAAGCCGTAGGCATGCTCAAAAGCTTCAGGTGCCTTCAGATGCGCACGGGTCGTGCATCCACGCACGGGTTGCCCGTGCGCCACCCAAACGTCCAAATTTGCTTGCGGGATCTTCATAAGAGCTGTAGCCCTCTCTTTTAGCTTTCCATAGCAACTTGAATCAGCTCAATATCAATTTTATAGAGAGAGTGATGGCCAAAATACTAAACCCTGCCAGTGCTGGAAATTCCATACGCGTTTGGATGTTCCTTGAGATAAATCTCCTTGTTGTTTGATAATCCATGCTTCTTTTGCCACACGACTCATCACTATGACTCTCGACTCCATATAGTTGGCTTCCAATTGGGTATAATCGCTCGATTCTTGATGATTCTAGGTGGCAATGCTCGTATTTGTCACAAAATCACTCCAAATATCGTTAAATTCCTACAAAACAAGCAAGCGTAATATGTTTTCCACAAAGAGCGAATATATACCATTTCATACGCGTTATTGCATGTTTATAAACAATTATAGTCATAAATATGCCCTAAAATACATGCAAAACTCACACTCAACATGGTGCTGGTCTTTGCCCTGATTTGTAGCTTCGGGCTTTCTGTTTTGACCAGAACCTTCTAGGTCTCCATGAAGACCTACTTCTTTTGTTGCTGCTTCCCCGGCGGTATGGATGGCTTCTCTCCTTCTTTTTCCTGTGCCGCCTTGGTTGACCTCCCACAATTGTTGGGATGTCATTATCCACGCAACATAGAGGAACTGCTTTGTTAATTCCTCTTAATCTCTTGTAGTTCCTGTACAGAGCTGCTTGGTAACACCATTCAGATAACTTGGCTTTTAGGAAAGACATTTTTCTGGCCACAGTTTCTACTTCCGCTCCGTCCTTGTATTCCCTGATAAGCATTTCTCTCCAGGGACTCGAAATCTTGGCATAGAATAGGTGTGCAGCTTCCTTTTCTTCAATCTTGGATTTCCACCGGTATTCGGTGAACAATTTGATATATTCGTCAATATGACAAATATCATGTAACTCAAGGCTATAGAGGGCTTGTTTATATCTCTTTCTTTTTTCATCCTCTAATCCCTCGAAATAACTTTGTGCCGATGAATCGGATTTTGAATAGTTTTGCCATACCATCGACAATTCCTTTAAGTGATTTTCCTGATGTGACCGAACCTTTTGTACTAGCATCGGTCATATCCCAGGCAATCTTCACCGATCCTTCAAGACTCATTTCAAGGAGTAAAATGAATGAATCCTTTGTAAGATCGAGGGTTCTTGCTGAAATTCTCATAGTTGAAGCCCATTCATCAATGAGAACTTCTCTATTTTTAAAATATGGGATATCCAGATTTAACATCAACCCATATGGATATATTTGGTCGAGGTGCGATCTTCCATAAGGCGTCTGATAAACAATCGGCCTTTCGGTAGGTTGTCGAGTCCCTGCAAGAAGGTTTCGACCTCCTGTCCCTGAAAGTTGATCACTCCCGGTCGTGAAATCCCCACCGTGTGGCATCCTCTCGTCCCGAGCTCCATGATTCGAACCCGTACTTTCTTCGACGTTAGGATTAACTGGTGGTGGTGGTGGAATTGGTCTTCCTGCTGGATCATAGGTAACCAATGTTCCATCTCCTGTGTTCATCTTTAAATCTACAATTCCTAATCCTGCGAAGGATTCTGCAAGGTCATGTAGATCTTTAAGATTCATCTTTTCCATATCGATCTTTTTTAATTTTTGATGGATTTTCCTTTGATTAGAGCAATGAGCTTCTCCTCGTCTGTCATTTTTCGTATAACTTCGGTTGGTTTTCCCTTTTGGTGTAAATAGGGTACTGTCCCGAAATCTATACGCTTCTTTTCTCCGGAAGAACTCGGACTGTCCTCCAGGTTCTTGACTCGTTTCTGAATATCATGAAGGATTTCAAGAGTTTCCTTCGATATTTCACCATCGTCTCCATGCAGTTTGGATCGATGAACTTGTCCTGGTAGATGAATATGGCGGTTGCCATAATTCTGCACCGTCTTCTGGACTTCTCTAAGATCTTCGGAGAATTTAGATTGGTCTGGAAGTATCTCGTTCCACTCATGTACTCCATCAGGAATCATTGTTCTGATGGGAATTCTCATGAACCGTTTCTTGAAGGTTCATCAAGTGAACATATATAAGTCGGTTAAGCATCCGAATCTGCGTATAATATTATGCTCGCATTTTGCATCGCTTAAGATTTCCCCGTCGGCTCCTGCATGTTCTTTTTCTTCATGTTGGTATTCCCAATATGAAACCTGGTCAAGGTGTTCTTGTGCATACATCGTCAATATTTGACGATATGTCCTTTAAGGGGTATATCTCGGACATCGGTCCGGATCTATAATCTCGGAGTGATTCTCCTTACCAATTGTTAATTACATAAATATAATAAATATAACCAAAAAGTTCTTAATAAACCTGGGGTCTGATACCATTTTGTGTTCACCATTCTAAGGCAAATTGGGTACAATGTAAAATGAATTATTTTGGGACCGAAGGTGCAACCCTTGAAAATTATGGGACCAAATATGCTGAATTTAAGATCTCGGGACTTCTTTTGCAACAATCTTAATCCTATGGGACTATTGCGCAAACATGGGACTAAAATTGTAATGAAGAAAATCTTATGGGACCATAGATTCAATTAACTCCACATGATGCGAAAGCCCTCATTTTTTGTCACCTGTTTTGTTCGTGGCATTGTTATACCTATTTAGATCCAGTCATTATTCAGAGACCTTAAGCGGATCATGTCAGGTTTCCAACCGATATACTTAACATGACATACTTTTGCAAAGACCCCACTAACATCTATACAAAGCTTCAATTTGCTTAAGTTTATTAAAAAAAAATGGATATAGTCTATTACGATCATATCAGGACCAACATGCTTCCGTAAAATTAAAATATTCCTTAAAAATCATACATTTCTTTGACCAAAACAGCTGCGGGTGAAATGGTTCGCAACACCATCAGTTGGAAAATTATTGCCCATAGATCGTTTGACAAACGACACAACCATTCAACTTCAACCTCCGGGGAAGATGATCTACAAGTTATCCGAGTCCTTCAGAAATTGCTCAGCACAGCCTTAGTTCGTTTCCTACTTCGGGCGTATAAGATAATTCTTCAAAGGGATAAATTATTAAGACATATTAAATACATGTTGAAACAAAAGCCTTCTTATTATTAAGAACTTGAAGAAAAACTTATTACATCAGTAATCTCCTTTTGGGAGGAGATTACTTGTTTAGGCTCTCATATATGAGGCTTGCACTTGCTCACACATAAACTTAAAGAAAACTTAACTATTCTAGAATTTAAACACTCAGATATTACAAAGAAGAATTTATTATTAAAGACTAAGGATGATTATTCGATGTTGTCACCTTATGTAACCCTTGTTTATATAGACTTGATGTCGGATTTGAAATGCGGACTTTAATTCTTCATTGAAATAAAAGACGTCATTGCTTATGTCATTCTTCTGATTTATTGCTTAGCCAGCTGTACTGGCTCCGCGTACTTGTATAGTTCCACTTTTCGCTTTTTTAAAAGTGGGTATCCTTCGTCACATGTTTCGACAAAATTTGTCGGGGAAGGATGAACCCTTCCTTTTCCAGATATAGTGTTCCTGCCGCGATTCTCATGGCAGATGCCTAATCATTAATAAGGACATTTCGATTTTTAAAATCTGGGACATCCAGATTTAGCATTAATCCATATGGATGTATAGGATTGAGGTGTGATTTTCTATAAGGCGTGTTGTACAAATTTGGCTTTTTGGACCGCTGTCTTGTTCCTATTATAATTACATATTTGATTATCCTAATATGTTATTATTTCTTGGTGTTCTTGTGCATACATTGCCAAAATTTGTCGATACCTCCTTATATGTATACATCTTGGACAATTGTCCAGATCCATGTTCTTGGAGATAATTCTCCTTATCAATTATTAATTACATAAATATAATAAATTCAACTTAAAGTTCTTAATAAACCTAGACTGTGATACAATTTTTTTGTCAACCTTCTAAAGCAAACTGAGTATTAAGATAGATATGAGAAATCTGGAACGAAAAGTGCAAAAATTAGGAATTATAGGACCAAAATTGCAAATATATGATTTTCGGACTGTATTTGCAAGAAAATGAATCATATGGAACTATTTTGGAACATAAAGACTAGAACTGCAATGCAAGAATTCCTATGGTACCCGTTTTGCAATTAACATTACGGCATTACCTATGTAAAGTTACTAGAAGTATACTTTTAAAAGCATTCCGAATAGTTGGCACACCACGTGAGAAGACTTTCCAAATAATCCCCCCGAGAGAAATTACAGAATTTTCTAATATACAACAGTAACGATGGGATAGATATATAAAAATAAAAACAATAACAATGGGATCCACTAGGGAGGTTTGATATTTTATCACGACTTTTCTTATTTTTCTGTATTGGAAAGTCTTGAAGACGCCCAACAATTACAACAGGAGGGGTCAATAATGTCAAGAAGGGTCAAAGAAGGTGGCAACTCCCAGCTTCTCAGAAATATCTTAAATAATTTAGACTTTCCATTGGCAATGCAGAGAATACTCATCAATATTGAAAATTCTAAGCCGCCTTGACTCCAACATGTTCTCACCTATATAAACCTTATTTCATCAGCATCAACATAACACATCTTCATTCTTTTATTGCAAAAATACAAGAAAGCAGTTTTTTTCTTTTTTTCTTTTCTAATTTCCAAATTACATTCTGGTGATCAAAGAAGGAAAAAGAATCAATATAGTTTCAGCATTTGTGGTGCTGGAAAGGTTTAGAAAATGGATGCGGGTAACCTTTATAAAGCTACTAATAGCTTAAGAGCAACCAGTAAGTCAAGCTCCAGCTTCAGGGTAAACAGCTCAAATATATGGAGAAACACGGGGATCGAAGTTTTTTCACGTTCATCGCGTGAAGAAGATGATGAAGAGGCCTTGAAATGGGCTGCCCTGGAAAAGCTGCCCACTTTTGATCGTCTCAGGAAAGGGCTGTTGTTGGGATCAAAAGGTGCCAATGAAGTTGATGTTCAGAATCTTGAATTTCTGGACAAGAGGAATTTGGTGGAGAGATTGGTTAATACCGTGGAAGAAGATAATGAGAAGTTCTTGTTAAAGCTCAGGAAAAGAATTGACAGGTATTTTAATTTTGAAATTTCCTTTTCAATCAGAGTTTTTAATAGTCTTGTTGATTTTGCCTAATATCTGTTTTTTTTTTTGTTGTTGTTGTTTAGAGTGGGGATTGATATGCCAACCATTGAAGTGAGATATGAGCATCTAAATATTGATGCAGAAGCTTATGGTGCAAGCAGGGCTTTGCCTACTTTTGTCAACTTCAACATCAACATTATAGAGGTAAATAGGCATATGTATATATATGCTTAAAAAATATTTTATTTCTACTAAAAAGGGCTCAATCTAATACGTGTTGATCTTTGTTTCAGGGAATTTTGAATTCTCTCCATATACTTCCTAGCAGAAAGAAGCCTTTTACAATCCTTAAGGATGTCAGTGGGATCATCAAGCCCTGTAGGATGACCTTGCTTTTAGGTCCTCCAAGTTCTGGAAAGACTACCCTTTTGTTGGCTTTGGCTGGAAAGCTTGATCCAACTCTTAAAGTAAATATAACCATTTTAATTTTATCATCAATGATCAATTTTTATCCTCGATTTTTGCACAATTCTAATGGATGGCACTAATCATACTTCTCCAGGTTTCGGGTAAGGTGACTTATAACGGACACGGAATGGAAGAATTTGTACCCCAGAGAACTGCGGCGTACATTAGCCAACACGATCTGCATATTGGAGAAATGACTGTCAGAGAAACTTTAGCGTTTTCTGCTAGATGCCAGGGGGTTGGCTCACGCTACGGTTTGTACAATCACTAGATACAATATTATTGTTTTCAAAATATCTGAGGTTGAAATTGTAAATTGTTAAGGTTGTACAGTTTATTAATGTTTTTCTTTTTTTTTTTTTTTGTTGAATTTGATTTGAACAGAGATGCTGGCAGAATTGTCAAGGAGAGAGAAAGCAGCAAATATCAAACCAGATCCTGATATTGATATCTACATGAAGGTAATTTTTTTACTGTATATATGATTGATTAATATTGTCTGAGAGTGATGTCATGGTGGGCCCGGCGGCTATCTTTTTTTATCCATTCTAGTACATATAATGCTACTAAAATATATCCACCATATAATGTTTATTGTAGTTTATACAGTATGTTTAATAGTTAATCAACAAGATCCATAGTGAATTTAATATACAAAAAGGGAAACTGTTGAAGCAAAATACTGATCATAGATTTGTATTGTTAAAATAGAAAGAGGTATTGTAGTTTATACAGTATGTCTTCTAGTTAATCAACAAGATTCATAGACGGGAAGAATTTTAAAATTAAACTAGTGAATTTACATAGAAAAAGGGAAACTGTTAAAGAAATCTAGTGAATAGATTTGTATGATTATCAAAATAGTATAAAGGCAGACATAATGATATGATCAAACAGCAAAACCTGTCAACATTCAATGATGTTTACACAGTATAAAAGAGTTAATTTCATTTTCTGCGTCTTTTCTTGGCCCAATTGCTAAAACTTCATATTGCTATTTTGAATAATGTAGGCAGCAGCCACAGAAGGAGATGAAGCAAGTGTTGTCACAGATTACATTCTTAAGGTTTTGGGACTCGATGTTTGTGCTGATACTATGGTTGGAGATGAAATGGTTAGGGGAATTTCTGGAGGACAGAAAAAACGTGTCACAACTGGTAAACAAATTATATCCATACTCTAAAATGAAATAACGAATTTAACGAATTTATATGGAAACTGAAGTTTTTTTTGGAATTAAAAATCACAGGAGAAATGCTTGTTGGACCAGCAAAGGCACTTTTCATGGATGAGATATCCACCGGACTTGATAGTTCTACAACTTACCAAATTGTGAATATGCTTCGACAATATGTTCACATTATGAAGGGAACTGCTTTTATCTCACTCCTGCAACCAGCACCCGAGACATACGATCTGTTCGATGACATCGTGCTCTTGGCTGATGGCCAGGTTGTTTATCACGGACCTAGAGAACATGTGCTCGAATTTTTTGAATCCATGGGTTTTAAATGCCCACAAAGAAAAGGAGCGGCCGATTTCTTGCAAGAAGTAAGCAAACGAAACAATAAACTGCATTTTTCTCAGTCTGTAGCCTTTAATTCGTTCTAATGAGAAATCATACCGATATGCAGGTAACGTCAAAGAAAGATCAGCAACAATACTGGGCACGACATGATAAGCCTTACCAATTTATTTCAGTTAAAGAATTCGCAGAGGCGTTTAAGTCTTACGTTTTTGGTCAAAAACTTAAGGAAGAGCTTGCTGTTCCATTTGATAAGACCAAAAGCCATCCAGCTGCTTTGACAACTCATAAGTATGGTCTGGGGAAAAAGGAACTCCTGAAAGCCTGCACTGAAAGAGAAGTCTTGTTGATGAAGAGAAACTCATTTGTCTATTTCTTCAAGATCTTTCAGCTTACTGTGATGTCACTTACTGCCATGACACTCTTCTTTCGAACCGAGATGAGTAAAGAAACTATAGCAGATGGAGGTGTTTACACGGCGCTCTGTTTTTCACCGTCATTATGATAATGTTCAATGGAATGTCAGAGCTTGCAATGACAATTTACAAGCTACCTGTGTTCTACAAACAGAGAGACATGTTCTTCTTCCCGCATGGGCATATGGTCTCCCCTCGTGGTTACTGAAAATACCTATTACTTTCATCGAGGTTGCTATATGGACATGTCTCACTTACTATGTAATGGGTTTTGATCCTAATGTAGGAAGGTACGAGTTGCAAATTCAACGCCTCAAATGCACTACTTTTTCAGTTGCTTTCAAAATATAGTTACTAATCAAGAATCTTTGCGTTGCACAGGTTTTTCAGGCAGTACTTGCTGCTTTTATTTGTTCACCAGTGTGCATTAGCGCTATTCAGATTTATTGGAGCAGCCGGTAGGAACATGATCGTTGCAAACACATTCGGCTTGTTTGCGCTGCTCTTGCTATTTGCACTAGGTGGCTTTGTTCTATCACGAGGTATGGAATGAGGATCGATTGTTGAAAGTTATATGTATATTCTTACAGTAAAAATAGTTGTTCATTTTCTCATTACAATTTTAATTGGTGATGCAGATGATGTACAGAGTTGGTGGATTTGGGGCTACTGGTCCTCACCATTGATGTATGCTCAGAATGCAATTCTTGTTAATGAATTCACAGGGCACAGTTGGAGTAGAGTAAGTCAATGCATCGATATTCTTTTAGTTAGCTTTGCCTGTTTTATATATGATACTAAAACTAATCATTATACTATATCATCTTGTAGCTTGTAAATGGAACTGAATTGGGAGTGCATGTGATGCGGTCTCGAGGATTCTTTCCTCAGTCAAACTGGTATTGGATAGGACTTGGGGCTGTCATTGGATTCATATTCCTATTTAACATCTTATTCCTTATTGCTCTTGCAGTCCTCGGCCGTGAGTTTTTCTATTCTCACAACTTTCAAGTAAATATTTACAGTTATATTCAGCAATTAATTAATACTGCCTAAAATGCTGCAGCTTACGAGAAACCTCAAGCAGTGTTACCAGAAGAAACTGAAGATGGTGCAATGCAGAAAAGCATCTCCTCTGAATCCTCATCCGCTGAAACCGATGAGAATAAGAAAAAAGGAATGATTCTTCCATTTGAGCCACATTCCATAACATTTGATGATGTCAGATATTCGGTCGACATGCCACCAGTAAGTTCAAGTTTAAAATTTGTAAATGAAGCAATCAATATGTTTTTGGAAAGAGCAATTCGTTACTTAATTACTTTTTAAATTGCGCAGGAAATGAAAGCTCAGGGAGCCAGTGATGATAAATTGGAACTATTGAAGGGTGTAAGTGGAGCTTTTAGGCCAGGTGTCCTTACAGCTTTAATGGGTGTTAGTGGAGCTGGTAAAACAACTTTGATGGATGTGTTAGCCGGAAGAAAAACAGGAGGATATATCGAGGGAAATATCACAATCTCAGGGTATCCAAAAAACCAGGCAACATTTGCTAGGATTTCCGGATATTGTGAACAGAACGACATCCATTCTCCAAATGTCACTGTTTATGAGTCCCTTGTTTACTCAGCTTGGTTGCGTTTGCCTCGTGAAGTTGATGCAGAAGCTAGAAAGGTATATAGATTGAGACATCGTTTTTACATAATTGTCATAATGAGACTTCATGAGTGATAATATTAACATTTGTCGTCTACTTACAGATGTTCATTGAGGAAGTTATGGAACTTGTAGAACTTAACCCCTTGAGAGGATCGCTAGTTGGGTTGCCAGGGGTTAACGGTCTTTCGACTGAGCAGCGGAAAAGGCTAACAATTGCAGTTGAACTTGTGGCTAACCCTTCAATCATATTTATGGACGAGCCAACATCAGGCCTTGACGCAAGAGCTGCTGCTATCGTGATGAGGACTGTCAGAAATACTGTGAACACGGGAAGAACTGTAGTGTGCACAATTCATCAGCCTAGCATTGATATATTTGAAGCATTTGATGAGGTATATATTTTAATAATAAAAGCAGATATGTAATTGATTTTCTGTGCAGTTTACTTCTATACAACAATTAGATGATGCTAAAATGACATAATTTGGCAGCTATTTTTGATGAAACGGGAGGACAAGAAATATATGTTGGACCATTGGGCCGACAGTCGACACACTTGATCAAGTACTTTGAAGAAATCGAAGGAGTATCAAAGATTAAAGATGGTTACAATCCTGCTACCTGGATGTTGGAAGTTACTTCTTCAGCACAAGAACTACTTTTGGGGTTGACTTTACTGATCACTACAAGAAATCAGATTTATACATGTAAGTTGAATGCCATAATGAGAAATAAGTATTTTCTAGAACCAATTATTGTTTTATGACATTCTAATAATCTTTATTGTGTAAAACTAATTCACAGGAGAAATAAAGCTCTAATCAAGGAACTAAGCGTCCCCGTGCTGGCACAAAGGATCTATTTTTCGCCACTGAATATTCACAATCTTTTTCTCACCCAGTGCATTGCTTGCCTTTGGAAACAACACTGGTCATACTGGCGTAATCCTCCTTATACGGCTGTGAGATTTCTGTTCACATTATTCATAGCCCTTATCTTCGGGACAATGTTTTGGGATCTCGGCTCAAGATGGTAAGTAGATGGATTTATATAAAAAAAAAAAAAGAAAATGATGTCAAATTAGTTTTAAACGAGTTTGTGCTAATTTTGCTGGGATGTCGTAACATTGCAGGGACACTCAACAAGATCTAATGAATGCCATGGGTTCTATGTATTCTGCCATCAACTTTTTAGGTTTCCAATATTGTTCGACAGTTCAACCTGTAGTGGCTATTGAAAGAACAGTTTTTTACAGAGAAAGAGCCGCTGGAATGTATTCAGCTTTACCATATGCATTCTCACAGGTACTGAGTGGTTACCATATACTGTTCACTTTGTTAACATTCTTGAAATTTTCAAATATCGAAGTTTGGAGTAATTTAAAACTTGTGCCTTGTTTCTTTTTTTGTTGCAGTTTCTCATTGAGATTCCTTACGTCTTTGTACAAACCATTGTATATAGTCTGATTGTCTACTCAATGATGGGATTCGACTGGACCGGTGAAAAATTCTTATGGTTCATATATTTCATGTTCTTCTCGTTATTGTACTTTGTCCTCTACGGCATGATGACTGTGGCTGTTACCCCTAATCACAATGTTGCTGCTATTATATCTTCATTCTTCTATGCCCTCTGGAATCTGTTCTCAGGATTTATCATTCCACGACCAGTAAGTTCTAATATTAGCATTAATCTTGACTGTAATTACATCAAATTCACACCAAAACTAACTTTGTTTTTTGAACTTGTTAACAACAGAGAATGCCTGTGTGGTGGAGATGGTATTACTGGGCAACTCCTATGGCTTATTCCTTATATGGTTTAATTGTTACACAATATGGTGAAATTCAAGATGTGATGGAGACCGGAGAAACAGTTGAAGATTACTTGAGAAATTACTTTGGGTTCAGACACGATATGCTTCCATTAATTGCATCAGTACTTCTCGGATTCGTTGTTCTTTTCACTGTCATCTTTGCCTATTCCATCAAGACATTCAACTTCCAGAGAAGATAAAAAAAAAATTGTTTTCTGTCAACTTCCTCAAGGCCTTGTGCTCACTAGCTATTTACAGTTTACTAGTTAAATTAAGATTTTGTATAGAAAATCTTGAATATGTATGTTTATTGTATAATTGCATTAAAAATTATGTCACTTCTTTATGTACCATGTAATCTTCAAGTGTGCAAGCTTTTTTGTTTTATTGATAGATGAAAGTTTTTATTTCTTTTATAATAATTTATATTCCACCAACAATCTAGTTTCGATTATTTGACATTCCTCCATCCCATTTTCTCAAAAATGTTATCGTGGTTAGTCAATTTATTCCCTTCAATGCTTCCGAGTCTTAATTCAAGAATAAATCCAAGAGTAATGGTGCATCAGAAATAGCCCTGGATTTTCCTGTAAATCTAATGAAATAAAGACAAATTAATTACTTATTTTTTTAAAGGAAATAAATATTTTTATAAAATGATAGTAGTATAAATTGTGTTACAAATTTATTCAAAATAGACTCATGTCTACCTAGTAACAGAACCAGAAACAGTGGAACTCAAGTATTCCAACTATTTTCATTTTGGCAAAGTGTCATTAACCACATCTTCTAGAATCTTTGACATGGAGCGCGGGAATATAGATATGGTGCAATTCAGAAATAACTAAGGGGTCACAATTGAGGTCATCATGTTTGGTTTTGTGGGTTTGTGTTGAAATGCATAACAAACCCGTCAACTCAACTCCACTATTTAATTGTTCGCGTCAAATTTCTCAACCTAAGTACATATTTATGTGAGTTATATGAGTTGTGTGCATTTTTTTAATCCGAGTACTCGATAATTTACTAAACAAAACTGTAAATCATTAAACTAACAATCTACTCAATCAATAAAAAATCTCACAAGATGCAACTAGTATTATTCGGGTTTGAACCAATTCTCACCCCGTCAAGTCTCAACTCTAACCCTCTTATAACATGTTAGGTAGACCTTCCCAAATAAAAATAGAACTATGAAATCGGACCGAAATGGGCCCGTAGTCAAGGGGCTGGTTAATAGTTGACTGGTTCAGTAGTTCAAAACCAGCCCGAAACTGTCCCGATTACGGTTACAGGAATCTGGAACCGTCGACCCACGGGTCAGCGATTTATATTTATTTATTCATTTTTTTTATAAAAAAATGAACAACCACGGTTATCTGACTGTTTCTCATCAATAATCAGATTTCTTTGAAGAGATGTGAAGAAGAGACCAAGATTCAACAAACACAACAACCGAAAAAGAAAATGAGTGATTGAGTCCTAAAGGTAATAATGGTAAAATACAAGAATTACGAAGGGAATTCTTCTAGACGGTAAGAGAATAAGTGGGCAACTTATTTAAGTTCAAGCTCTTTATAGTCCTTTCATTTACAATTTACAATTTCTTCAATTCGCCTTGCTTATTAATTTGGGAAAATTGCAAAAATGGTCCTGTATATTTTGGGTAGTTGTAAAATTGGTCCTTTTCGATTATCTTTTTGCAAAATTGGTCCTATATGTATGATTTTGTCTCAATTTAAGGACAATTCACACCCAATTTTGAATTTTCCGGCGGATTAAGTCTTAATTAGGCTTAGTTGACAAGATTAATCACCTCTTTAATAGCATGATTCGAAAAAATTGCAAAATTGGTCTAGTATGTTTGGGGGTGTTGCAAAAAAGGTACTTTCCAATTTGATTTTTGCAAAATTGGTCCTATATGTATTAAAATGTCCTTAAATTGAGAACATTTTATCAAAACTTGAAAAAAAATATGGGGAAATAACAATTTTAACAAAATAAATAAATCTTAGTTTTTTTTTATAAAATAATGTATATTAAATTAACAAATTATTTAAATAATTAAAGTAATAGTAATAAGTATTTTATAATTAAATCTTAAAAAATGACATACTGGAAAATAAAATAATCATTTAAACTAACTTATTAATTTTTTTTTACATTAATTAATTAACAAGCATTCATCAATCTTCTCCTACTTGAACATCTCCATTATTTATTTTTTTTAAAAGGATTAATGGAAAATTATTAATAAAAAAATCCCTTTTATTTAAAAAAGTCCCTTTGATTAAAATAATATTTTTTAATTTAATGGAAATTTATTTCTAAACACTAATTATTTAATCCCTAATTAACAAAAAACTGACATGTCTTCTCCCATTTGTTTTTTTAAATATTATTTAAAAATCCCGAAATCAATCCCTTTGTTTAAAAAATAATTCATGTATACATTCAAATAATAGAAAATATGTCAAGACTTGTTTTTTTTAATACGTTGGGAGTATTAGTTGAGGGGAGGAGATAAATTTCAAATAAACTGAAAGATATAGGGTTCGAACCTTGGTTAACACCCTTATAAAGGTTTAGTGATACCACTTGAGCTACAAGCTAGTGGTATATGTCAAGGCTTGTTAATTAGGGACTAATTTATTAGTGTTAAAAAAATTAATAGGTTAGTTTAGATGATTATTTTTTATTTAAAATTTAGTTTGTTAAAACTGAAGTATTAAAGATTTCAAAAAAAAAAAAAACAACTCAAGTATTAAATAATTTATTTTTCTCTTATTTTAATATTTAAATAATTTATTGATTTACTTTTTATTATTTTATTAAACACTTAGTTATTTTATTAAAATAATTATTTCCCATAATTTCCTACAATCCTTTTAATTTTATTTTTTTCTGTTGTTTAAATTCACGTACATGCTCAATGACACAATAGGTGAACACTTGTCAATTACAAATTATTGTTCAAAAGAAATTAATGGGTTAGTTTAGATGATTGTATTGTTTTTATAAATTAGTTTCTTTAAATTTTAGTTATTAAATAATTTGTCACTAGTATATTAATTATGTGAAATCATTTACTTGTTTTACTTACATTATTTTATTAAAAAAACTGAGATTTATTTATTTTATTTTCAAGTTTTGTAAAAATGTTCTCAATTTAAGTACATTTTAATACATATAAGACCAATTTTGCAAAAATCAAATCGGAAAGTACCTTTTTTGCAATACCCCCAAATATACGGGACCAATTTTGCAATTTTTTCGAACCATGTTGGCAAAGAGGTGACTAGTCTTGCCAACTAAGACTAATTAAGACTTAATCAGTCGGAAAAATCAAAATTGGGTGTGAATTGTCCTTAAATTGAGACAAAATCATACATATAGGACCAATTTTGCAGAAAGGTAATCGGTGAGGACCAATTTTGCAACTACTCAAAACATACAGGACCATTTTTGCAATTTTCCCTATTAATTTTACTGTTCAGAAGGTGGAGATAGCACATTATTTGTTACATATTTTCAAAATTTAAAGTTTTTCTAGGAAAATTATAAAAACAAGGATTGGAATTAGCCCAAAACCGGTGGTTTGAACCAGTACCAGAACAGGTTGGAATTTGTCGGTTAACCATAATTAGCCATAATCGTCATGTAGAGGACCAATTACGATCGATCTCGATATTTCTTACTGTGAACTATTGGTTTGGAACTATTAACCAACGGTTCATGAACCAAGACCAGTCTAGTGCTAGGTTTGTATTGTGTTTTTGCGTCGTATTAGATATTGTCCCCTAGTACTTGTAATAAAACATATATGGAAAATAAGGAAATATGGTAATTGTTGATGATGTCACAACCAACTGCAAACGTCAAATGGTATTAAAGGTGTTTGCACTGAAAGTATTCTATTTATTTCATTTGAGTGGGTACTAGATGCAATTTCATGTTTTTATCCAGTTTTTGTATATTGTGTTGATCGAGTTTTATTTTATTTTATTGCACTATAATGTTTTGAATTATAATAAACTGTTTATATACGCCAACCTAGCAGTGTCGATTTTCTATGGCTCTCCAATTTAAGAAATATTTTTCGTAGATGAAAAAAATTTACTTGAAACATAACTACAAATTTCTATCAAACAATATAATGAAAAAAACAACATATGATAGTAATTGGAGTCGTGTTAAAAACTAAAAAGGTATTACCTTTTTATTAAGTTTATATATTACAGATCATATTCTTGCATTTATTACTAGTCTATATCTATATTTATATCTATACTACTATAAAAGTGTGAATAGGTTGAAAGGTTTCTTGAAATGTTTTATTGGACAAAAGCATCTCTTTAACATAGTAAGTTTTAGAGGGCAATGAAGTAATTTGGTATTTATTTAATTAGTTTTGTTTATGGCAAAAACTTGTATAATACCGTCTTACGGGTCTCATTCCGTAAAACGGATCTCCCTTACCCGCCCGACCCGAGCCCCTACCCGTGACCCGATAGTTTTTTTTTTCTTTTTTCTTTTCTGTCACACGTTCAGTCTCTCTCACACGTTCTCTCTCTCACTTTCACTCAACCTTTCACGTCTCTCGCCTTCTCTCAGTCTCAGACCTAGGGTTTAATTTCCATTCAATTTCCTTCAATTTCCGTTCAAAATTTCCATTCAAATTCAGTTCTCTCACGTTCTCACATTAATGTTTTCTCACGTTCGAGGTCGGTTCGGCAGTTTTCTCTCACGTTTGAACCTAGGGTTTTCGATTTTGGAGTTAAATTAATAATTTCTGCAATTGTGAGTTAAATTCAAGTCCTCTCTGGATTCGGCATTCACGTTCTATCAGGTTCGAGTACTCTCAAGTTTTTCATCGATCTCCAATGATTTGTCACCGTTCGTAGGTGGATTTCTCAACTGTAGTTCGAGTTCTCTCAAGTTGCAAAGGTATTTTCGAGTATCACCACTTCTTTTCTTCTTCTTCTTCTTCTTCTTCTTCTTCTTCTTGTTCTCTTAGTCTTCATTTTTTTTCAGTGGATGAGTTAAATTCGCCATTGTTATACACTAGTTTTTGATTTCTTATTGTTCATGTTAAAATTTGGTAGTAGATACATTGTTGTTATTTGTAAATTTGTGGGGAACAATGATATTTAAAAGTAACAGAAATTCGCATTAAAGTATCATATATTTGTTCAAAAGTATCAGTGTTTTTTTTAACCTAGTGTATGGATTTTTGTTCGTTTGTTGTTAAATAAAACTAAAAGTATGTGAAATTACTTGAAAAGTATCAGTAAATGACTTAAAAGTACCATGCATATGCCCTCTCTGTCTGTATATTGACATACGTGATTTATGGAGTTTTGATTTTTTCTTTAAATTGTGCGTGTTTTTATTGATATATGTGTTTATGTTGCTTGAATTTTGTTTTGTTTAATATATAATAAGTGTGGGTTTATTTCTTCCACACGTCCAAATGTACACTAATATAATTGTTTGTTTATGTACTTATGTCTTATTCCAAATATCAGAAATATATGTGTTTATGTTGCTTGAAATTGTGTTTTAACAGTATCGGTGTTTTGCATATTTGTAGATGGTTCGGCAGAAAGTGTTGATCCGAGGTAGAGGAAGGGGAAGGGGAAGAAGCAGCGTGGGAGAAGGCACGGTAGGAGAAAGCCCGAAGAAAGAAGATGTTAGTTGTCGTGATTTGGAAAATCCTACTGATGATCAAGGGGATGTTGTGGACAAACCTTTGGCAGAAGAAGGAAACATTGCTGAAGACATTGAAAAAAATGAGGATAAAGATGTTAGTCTTCATTTCTCGTAGTTTATGTTAACATGTTTTTTAAAATAGTGCATTGATTTTCTATGTTCATGTTAAAAATTTTAGTAGATACATTGGTGTTATTTGTAAATTTCTGGGGAACAATGATGTTTAAAAGTATCAGAAATTCGCATAAAAGTATCATAAATTTTTCAAAAGTATCAGTGTTTTTTTTAACCTAGTGTATGGATTTTTGTTTGTTTGTTGTTAAATGGAACTAAAAGTATCTGAAATTGCTTGAAAAGTATCAGTAAATGAGTTTTTGATTTTTCTTTAAACTATGTGTGTTTTTGTTGATATATGTGTTAAAAGTATCAGTGTTTTTGCATATTTGTAGATGGGTCGGCAGAAATTGTAGATACGGAGGGGGAGAGGAAGGGGAAGGGAAGAAGCAGCCCGGAGAAGGCATGATAGGAGAAAGCCCAAAGAAGGAAGATGTTAGTTGTCGTGATTTGGTTGCAGAATCCGGAAACGTTGCAGAAGAGATTGAAAAAGATGATAAGGTTGCTGATGGTCAAGGGGATGTTGTCGAAAAACCTCTGGAAGAAGAAGGAAATGTTGCCGAAGAGACTCAAAAGGCTGAGGATAATATTGATGTAGAGGAAGATATTGCAGCAAAGGAAGTTGCTGTAGATCAATCTGGAAACGGTGCTGAAGACGAACCTGGAAAGGTTGATGTAGTTCAACTTCGAACGGCTGCTGCAAAGCGTAAATCTTCGGGGGAGAAAATTGAAAAGAAGGATTCTAAAAGTCCCCGAATGAAAATCAAGCTATC
Source organism: Rehmannia glutinosa (assembly GCA_016081115.2). Classification (NCBI taxonomy): domain Eukaryota; kingdom Viridiplantae; phylum Streptophyta; class Magnoliopsida; order Lamiales; family Orobanchaceae; genus Rehmannia; species Rehmannia glutinosa. The sequence continues at coordinate 37,969,583 of CM071927.1, forward strand.
CGAGGAAAATACTAAGAGGTTTGTGCACTTTTGTCCTGTTTTTTTTAGATCTCGAACCATTGCCTGTATTAGTGCATTTTGGAATTGAATATATATTTTATATATCTATGTATGTTAGAAGTATCATATTTTATTCTTGTAAGTATTAGAAATTGATTTAAAAGTATAAGTTTTTATATCAGTGCACTTTTAACATTTTAACCATATTTTTATCACTATGCATGTTAGAAGTATCATTTTTATGCTTGTAAGTATTAGAAATTGCCTTAAAAGTATCAGTTTGATATCAGTGCATTTTTAACATGTAATATATATGTGTATCATTATGCATGTTAGAATGATCATGTTTGATGCTTGTAATTATCATTTCTTACGTTTATATCAAGTTTTGTATTTATCATGTTATATCATGTTTTTATATCAGTACTAATATGGCGTTATATTTGTTGCAGCAGTTTCGCTACGCAATGCAGACCGCAAGGTCTTTTTGATATAGTTAAGGATTTGAATGTTAGACAGAGGGAGGATATCGAGAGCATCGACTTTGCAGGGTTGTTGAAATTGCAAGTGAAATAACTACCTGCTCAAATGTTGCCGTGGCTGGTCAAGAAATTCAACGGGCGAAATGGATGCTCAGCGTTGATGATATGAGAAGGTTTGTCATAACTGCCGATGACATATGTGATGTCTTTTTGTTTCCAAGGAACAATGAGGACGTAGTAGTTTATAGGAAGAGTGAAACTATTGATGATGTTGTTGAGTTTAAGAATAGGGTGGGTATTGATGGGAGTTCGCCAGTTGGGTATTTGAAAAAGAAATTGATGAATGACTATAAGGAAAGAGGATGATTTCAAAAGGCTTTTTGTGTTATATAGCCTATCAACACTTTTGACATCAAGTGCGAATCGCACTGTGGATGTTTCCTGTTTTAAATCATTAATTGATATAGATGCAATCCGACATCTCGACTGGTGTTCGTTAGTGTTGGATAGGTTGTGTAGATCAGTGGACAAGTTTAACAAGAAGTTCAAAACACACATAAGTGGCTGCCTTTTGGCCTTGCAAATCATATACTTTCATCGTATTAAATGGCAAGGTATATATGAACCTTCGGAGCTGCCGCTTGTTCAACATTGGATGACAGAGAAAATATGAAAAAGAGCCAAAGAGGAGAAAAAGGCTGGTGATTTTGGTCAGGTGATGTTGAGAACATCTATCCTATTTCTGGCAGCGTTAATTTGAAAAATGCTGAGAAAGGTAATGTGGAGAAAGATGGTGATGTAAAGAACGTTGGAGAGACCCTTGATGTTGGGAAAAGGTCGACTAGAGGCAAGAAAAAAAAGGGGGAGAGATCTGGGATTGAGAAAGCGGGGAAAGATGATCAATCTTCAAGGTTGATCCAGTTTGAAATACCCCCGGGCTACCCAACCAACGCCGAGGTTGAAAACCAGGCAAAAGATATAAGTATGTTCAAATATCAATTTACTATTAAAAAGTTTCATTTTTGTTTGAAAAAGTATCATTTATTTTGAAAAGGTATTAAGTTTCATTGTTTGATATTATTCTTTTCTATGCTAAACAGTATCCCTTTTTAGCATAAAAGTATCCCTTTTTAGCTAAAAAGTATCATTTTTTAGCAAAAAAGTATCACTTTTTGGATTGCAGCAAGTGATCTAAAAACTCACTTTTTTCTTACAGGGTATCGATAAAGTATGTTTGTTGCTCAAAAGGAACATGGAAGTTATAACCCATTTCCACATGGAAGGATTGCGTCTGGAAATGCAGCACAAAGAAGCAGACCCTTCATCTTCACCGGACGATGAATTCTTCTCCAATGCCAAACTTCATTAATACATTGATGAAGTTGTGAAGAACTTTCAAAAAATGAAAAGACGGAAGGATTCAATGCCTAGGTTTGATCTGCTGACGCTTGAGCCAAAGTCGCAAGAAGCAATAATCGGTGAACCATTAGGTGACGATGCCCCTGATAACAAAATATTTGAAAGTCAAGTTGAAGGTAATTCAAGTGATATATTAGAAGTATCAATTTTTCTTAGGAACGTATCAATTTTTCTTAGAAAAGTATCATTTTTTCTTAGAAAAGTGATATTTTGTTTTTCTTTTGTTTCTGTTTGGAACAGATGATTGGCCAGTCAAGAAAACTGAATTTCATTGTGAATTTATGAAAAAGAACAATCGGTACTTGACTGGAATGACACGAAAACAGAGAGATATCGTTGACTTCTGTTTTTCTGATCATAGTTCAAAGAGAGTAAGTAACAATGAGATTATAGATTGAAAAGTTATTATTTCATTGATTTTTATTACTCACATGCTACTATTATTTGCGTTTCAAATGAAAATGTTTTTGCCCATGGAGGGCATTTGTTTATTGCCTTTGGTGATGGAATTGATTCATTACATGATGCATATTTGATTTTTCAAGTGTCATTATTGTATGGACACTGATTTTAAACAAATTAGTTGGTCGGACAAAGAATGCGGGACATTTTTATTTCAACACTCAACATTCTGTAAGTAATATTTTAATCAAATCTTTTTATGTTTATTTCAGTTGTTTTGATCTTTTTTGTTTTTCCTGCAACAATTGTATCTTGAAGGTTGTTTTAATGGGAAAAACTCTGGAAGCGAACTTAGAGGATGTTGGAGGACGTGGATGAGTACCTTGAACAAACCGGACTTGAACAATGTTGACCGGGTAAGATTTTTAGTATTTTCTTTGAAAAGTATATCATTTTGTTTAATAAGTTTCTGATTTTGGTTGAAAATATATTGCATCATTTCGCATGTTAATCTTTGTTGCTCAAAGTATCAGAAATTGTATCAAAAGTATCATAAATTATCTGAAAAGTATCAGTTTTATGTTAACATTAAAAATTTGTTTGCACTCTGAATGTTATATATCTGATGCTCAAAGTATCAGAAATTCCATATCATAAACTGTGTGAAAAGTATTAGTTTTTGTGTTTAAAAAATCTGATGAAGTTTCTGTGTTTCAAAATATGTAGATCTTTGTACCATATTGCTACCAATGTCATTTTATTGCCACTGTCATCAATTTTGTTGACAAGAAAGTGCAATACCTCGACAATATGGTACATGATGAAGAGGTTGCTGATCAGTACGTCCGTCTGTCGAATTTGGTGGTAAAGCATCATATGTATTTGTTAACTTTTTATTATGTTTAATAACAATTACAAATCTATGACATTATATTGTTACTTTTCACAGCATAAACAAATGGCTCTCTTCCTCGAAGAGGAAAATCACCCAAAAGCCGGAGAAGTAAAATAATATATCTGGGTAAATGTGCCTTTCAAATGGCAAACAAATGACACCAACATTGATAGTGGTGTTTTTCTCATGCACCATATGGAAAACTTTGTTGGGAAAGTTTACTCATCTCCGGATTTGTCAAAGATACGAATATTCTTTTAAACAAAGAATTTGTACTTTATAATTATTTCATCTATTTTTATGGATGTTTTTTTTTTGAAGGCTGTGGAAAGACGCAAATTGAGAGCTAAATACTATGCCGAAATCATTTTATCTGAGTTTAATGAATTGAGAGTGGAGATAGAGCAACAAGTGCTCAAATTCAAGGAAACGACCCCTGAACCCGTCAATTAACCCTCCAAGAAAGCCAGCAAGAAAGGCACGAAAAAACAGAAAAAATGAAGCAAAAAACAATGTGATTTGTGAATTATGAGAGTATATTTCTGAAATTTGTAAATTTTGAGATAGCATATGTTGATATTTTGTGAATGTTGGTAGTCATTTTCTGATTAGATATTGAATTCTAGTTGATATTTTGTGAATGTTGGTGGTCATTTTGTGATTAGATGATGAATAGTAGTTGATATTTTATGAATGTTGGTAGTCATTTTGTGATTGTACATTGATTTTTTGCAGTGCAATGTTAGTTTTAAGCACCGAGTGCTGAATTGATTTGATTGTGTGTAGAGTGATGTGTTTTAAGCAATCTTGTATCATGTATACTTCTAAATAGCTGAAACACATCAGTAATTATGTGAAAAGTATCAGTAATTACACGAAAAGTATCAGTATTCTGCATTTGGATACTTATATTTTGGAAACATAATTGAATACTTCTAAACAACCGAAAAGTATTAGTAATTATGTTAAAAGTATCAGTAATTATACGAAAAGTATTAGTATTCTGATAGATACTAAGAAGTGATAGATTTAAGAAACTAACATGTTAAACATTAAAAACTGATAGATTTTAGAAAAATATATCTAAAATAACAAATGTTTTATAAATTGCCTCATCACAACTGACAAATTTAAGGAAAATATCTCTAAAATAACCGAGGATTCGGAGTCTTTGAACCAAACTCCTTTGCTTGAGAATAATTAGAGACGTCACTTGTTTTCTTCTTGCTCTTTTCCAAACTTTCCTTTATTCTTTTTCTTCTCCCCTTTGTTACGGATCGTAGGATCTTGCAATGTGTTAGGTGTACTTGAAACAGCAAACGATTCATTTTGCCCGGTGGAATTTTGCACATTTGTCAAGGCACTAATAGCAAGAAAATCCATTTCGTAACCTTCTTCAATGATTCTCCTTGCTTCTTGATTTCCTTGGTATTTCAACGCAAGATCATAATATCTTCGAGCCATTTCATGACGCCAAGGAATGCAATCATTAGGCTTGTCAGGCTTCTCAACTCTCTTATTTAAGATGTCTCATAATTGAGATTTTACCATTCTTGTCCATCTCTTAAGAATATATATTTTCGGTATCTTGACATGAGAATGAAGATGAAGGACCCGTAATGAATGGAAACACAAAATACCACATTCTGCAAATTTCTTACAAGTGCACGTTATCATGCTTCGCAAAGGATCAAACATCACCTTGCTTACATCTCCATCCCCAAGATGAGAAGAAACGTCATAAACATTCAATATCTCATCCTTATTAACTAGAGTGCAAGTAGTAGAAATTGATGCGCTAAACTCACTCTCAAAGTCTTTAAACATTGTTAGAGTGTATACCTCAGAAGCGTGCTTTAACAACCCAGTCAATGGTATGGAAGTCGATGGTATTGATCTTGATAATTGGAACTCATCATTTTGTTCTTTCATTCTCCAATTATTCACTAGTTCCTTAAAGCACCATAAAAATTAGTCAAACTTGTCGTCTTTTTTGCATTGAATCCCATGGCATTGTTAGTACTTTCACTCCTTTGTGAGGAAAGTATTCCAGTCAGAAAAGAAATCTTTGCTTAAGGATGTGCACCATTTTTCCTTTATCTCATACAATCTTTTAAACCTTGTTTGATTCTCCAATCCATACGTTGAAATCATGTTACTCCAATAGTTCTCAAATTCAGCTTCCTCTGTACAACCTGACAAGCATTTCCTAAATGCTTTCTTAAAGAAATTGTTGCTTTTCAGTCGTCCAAACCTACTTATTGCATTCTGGTAAAGATTCCATTGGCATAGCCTATGTTTTGTCCCAGGGAATACCTGTATGAATAATTCAAGGTTAAAGTAACACTTTTCGAGTAAAAGTATCTGTTTTATGCGATGAAGTACCATTTGTTCAATTCAGTCAAAAAACAGGAAATCAGTAAACTGGATGAAAAAGAAATATCATATAGTCAAAGTATCAGTTTTTAAAGTAAAAGTATCTATTTTTTGTGAAAAAGAAATATCATATAGTCAAAGTATCGCTTGGTCTTGGTCAGTGAATATAGTCATAAGACACTTTCCTCCCATGGCTTTCTTAAAAACCTCAAAAAACCATTCAAATGTTTCAGTCTTTTCGTTCGATAAGAACGCACAACCAAACATCACATAATGATGGTTGATGCCAACTATTGGAGCATATATCAAATTATATATGTTTGTGCGATATGTTGTGTCAAAAATGACAACATCCCCAAATATTTCATAATCTTCTCTCATCATCGAATCTCTCCAAAAAACATTGCTCAATTTGGCCATCTCATCTAGCTTAACTCTAAAATAGAAGTCCTCCTCATCGGATTGTTGTTGGTACAACATTTCAACAAGTGTTTGTACATCCCCACCTTCTATTTATTTCAATTTCAGACGATTAACAAAATTTAGATGATCTTTTATAGTGTGTCCAACACTATTATCTCCTCCAGCTTCATGTGCCATATAATGGTAAGAATCTATGGGTCTCATTCCGGAAGAGACCATATCTTCTATCACTTTGCCCTTTTCACTTGTAATCTTTCTCTCAGAACGATGAAGGTGGTTCCACTCTTTTCTTGTAAACGGATGATTATGCTCCATGACATGGCTCAAGACTTCATAAAGACCTTCGTCATTTAATTTCACCCTCAATGAAGCATTACATCCGGTACGTGTGATAGGAAAATTTTTCTTTTTTCATTTTGGAATTTATATCTAAATTTCCCAATCTCCTAAATCCTTCACAAGAGCATACAAAATATTTTTCTGTCACAACTCCATTAGCTTGAGTTCGAGTTGTTGCTTTACGAACGCTACACCCGGGTGCACGGCTATGGTCCCGATACAACTTATCATGTCATCAATTGTCTTCCTTTTCAACCCAACAAGGGAACCCAATACATCCACATGGTCATTTGTGTAGTCTAGAAACATTTAAAAAAATCACAGGACAGATTAGAAGATGTTGGTACTTTTGGAGAAAATAGTAATACTTATTCAGTAAAATGCGATACTTTCTCGCATCCGCATCCCGTGTTTTGGTCGATAGTATCACTTGAATCCGATTTTCACCTTTCAATGACTTCTATATCATCTTCATCACTAGAAACAATAAGATGAATCCAAGTTTTCACCTATATGTATAAATGAAATAAATTATTACATCAAAATATATAGTAGAATATCACTTTTATTCAGTAAATATAAATTTGTAAAATTTAAATGCCCATCATAAAAGTATCATTTTTTTCCCATAAACAGTATAACTATTTTCAGCAAAAGTATCATATACAATATCAAGAGTATCACTATTTCCAGTAAAAGTATCATATTTAAATACAAAAGTATCAGTATTTCCATAAAAAGTATCATATTTAAATACAAAAATATCAATATTTCCTTCATCAATGAGATGTGTGCATCATCATTCTCCATTGAAGAGATTATCGAAAATCATACAATAACAGGTTGAAAGTGCAATGTAAGGATGACAACGAAGCTTTTTACTGCACCAATAATGGAGATTCTTTCTTACATATTTTAAACTTTTTGTTGAAAATAGGTGAATGTCGACTTACCTGCGGAGGTTTTGGAGTTAGGAGATGGCGAGTTGAGCTTTTGGAGGAGGAGATGGCGAGCTGAGCTTTTGGAGTTAGGAGAAAGAGTCTTGTTCGATTAAACCCTGCAGGAAACTGTGGGTTTTTTGGAAATTAGGTTTTTATTTTTTTTTTGTTGTGAGTTGTGTCAAGCTGGCCCTGTTCCATTGGGCTTTGCAGGTGCAGTGCGGGCGGGTCAGGGGGCGGATCGGATCAGGGGCGCGAATCCTGTTCTATTAAAGGTACATTTTTTTTAAATAGTCAGTTGTCAACGCGGGTCAGGGGCGCGGATCGGATCTGGATCCGGTAGGATCCGTCTTATGGATTAGGATCCGTAAGATGGTCCTATGGAATACCTTCTCTTTGTTTAGTTACAACACAAGTGACCTTTTATATCCCAAATTTTTCTTATGTTTTTTTCAATTGTAACTTTTAATGTATCTTGAATTTTAAAATAATACCAGTTTCATATTAAACTACAATCCGAAAGCTTTCCAACAATATGTTATAAGCATATAAGACTTTGTATAATAGAATTGTAATGGTTTAAAGTTGAGTATTATGCAAAGTTGTATATTTATAATTTTTTTTGTATTTTTAAATAATTAAAATATATTTATAATAATTTTAGAGGAAAATAAAATGTGAAATTACAATTGAAACAAAAAGAAAAAAAAACTATACATTCTAATCATAGAAGTTTTGATTAAATAAAAAAGAGGCAAAATACATGATCCATGAATTTCGTTTATGGTTGCAATGCAAATACTCTTAAACTATCAAATCTATCTCTATATTTTAACGGATGTACCTTTTAATATTTTATATCTTAATTTAGACTCATATATATATATATATAATAATTTTGAGGATGTTTTTAATAAGACAATCCCATCATTATCATAATAAATTTCAAAAAAAAATATTTAAAATAATATAACAATCTCATGCTCAAATAAAAAAAGCCAAGAAATAAACTAAATATTGACGATGGAAATATATCTAAACTAATCATGAGATAAAATTATATTTTTTAATGTGGAAGTATAACAAAGAGCATATAAAATAAGAGATATCTTTGTTTTATTTGAAATATATTCATGTGCATTCTTTTATTTTTTATGGCCTGAAAAATATGAGGGAAGTAAAAAAAAAATTGATAAAGAAAAAAATGAAGAAAGACCAAATGAAATTTTTTCAGCGAAATAAATATTCTTTTAAAGCAAGTATATTAAAAAGTAATATAAACAACTCCTGCGCAAAAAAAAAAAAAAAGTAAGCTAAACTTAGATGATAGCAATATTTTCTACCCTAACGAGATATTTTTTTAGTATTTAATGTGGAGGTATAAGAAAGAGTAATCTCTTTTTTCATTTTAGTTGTTTTCTTGTGCTTTTTAATTTTCATCGCCTAAAATATTAATGGAAAAATGCAAAAGAAATTAACAACGAACAAGAAAAAGAAAGACGGAACATTTTTTTTGCGACAAGACCAATGTTCTTTTAGACTCTAAATATGGATAATAGCATGACTTCTACAAAATAATATTTATACCTCACATCATAAACTTTGGTTTTAAAGTTATTGTTCTTTATTAAGATATATATATATATATATATATATAATTTCAGTTTATATTATCAATAGAAAATGTATGATTTTGATTGGCATGTATTTTGGGCTTAATATTGGCTAGAATGTGTTGATATGCATGCATTATGTGAGTAAATAAGGTTTTATTCTTGTTTTGTGGAAAAGGATTACGCTTTGCTCGTTTTGTAGGAATTTATCGATAATTGTAGCATTTTGGCAACAATTCGGAGCATTGCAATCGCCAATACTTGATGTGAAGTACGAAGTTTGGAGTCGAATCGAGAAGAAGTCAAACGAACCGGGCGAAAAAAGGAAGAAAATGGCCAAGTGCTTGTTGCTACAGATGAGCACGGGCAGGGCGTGCTCCCTAGCACAGCCCGTGCTCAATCATAAATCAGGCCTAAAGGTTCGACCTATAGCACGGTCTGGTCGTGCCATAGAGCACGGCCCGTGCTCTCTTCAGAGGTTTGGAAAATTCCATCGGCACCCAGCACGGGCTGGGCGTGCCCTAGCGCACGGCCCGTGCGTCTCTGTGGGAAAAACAAAGTTTGACTCGTGTTGGACTAGGTTTCGACCCAAACAAAGTACAAATAGAGACGGGGCGGCCACAAACAGGGACACGCTGATATTTGCCCTAGAAACCAGAGAAAAGAGCAATTCCCCACCGGAGATTCGGAGAGATCGATCAAGACTGCAACCACACATTCGAGGATTGAAGATAGATCGAGAGATCGTCATCATCCCCGAGTTCACTCATTCCATAGTATCATTATTTTCAATTAGTTTAGACATGAACTTTAATAATTTGTCTATGAATTATTTCTTTTCTATGTCTGGCTAAACACTTTGTGATTCCCGGGTTTGGGAGTAGGTTAATGGATACTTTTGTTTGATGATTCATTGCAATCAAAGTTAATATTTCCATCCATATTCAAGTACTTTGCTATAATTCTTGTTTTATCAAAAAGCTATTGGTTTAACTTGTTTTGATATATTGATTCATAATTCGAAAAGATGAGTTTCAATATTAGATCTATGAGTACTTGACATGAATAGCTTGCATGATTGAGAAGTCTGTGGATATTCGTGAGGCCTTTTAATCTTTTGATCTTTTGGGAGTTGGATATCTCATGTTGAGTAGAGATGCTAGCGTAGATATTCCAATCAACGCTTTTACATGCATCTCGAGAGAGAGGGTAAATTACTTTTGTGATTGGTCTATAGGGAAGAATACGTTTAACTTTGGTTTGATTAATCTGATAATAAAAAGGGATATTAACTGAAACCATAACCCAGGAATCCATTCATTCATACTTGATCTTTTAATCCACTCTTTGCTTTGTTATTCTAGGATAATTTCTGCTTTAGTGTTAATAAAACCATTCCATCTCAAATTCGATAGTCTAGATAAAAATAAGGCTATTATAATCCAGTAATTAGGACATTAATTTATTAGTCCCTATAGATTCGACCTTGCTAACCCTATTCTATAAGATGCACCGTATAGTTGCGGTGAAGCTAAAAAAATAAGGCGAACAAGTTTTCTTGGCGCTGTTGCCGGGGACTAATTAATTTTTTTAGTACTAATATTGCGATAAATAGAATTATTTTTAATTTAGACATTTTTTCTTTCTTTTTATTTTGTTGTTTAATTTTACTTCTACTGTGTTTGACTTGCTTTCTTTAGTTGGTTCAGGTAGTGCATGAACACTCGCTCGAAGCAAGGAGAATTAGCACCGTTCATACCGCAGGTTGAGGCTTTTGCTAGGCGAATTAGTGCGGCTACTAAACGGGGGTAAAGACAAAGAGAACGACTACTATGACAGCGTATAAGATAACAATGGAGGCAATAACGGGGTTGATAACGAAGGTAACAACCGGCCATAAGGGTCAATGTCGAGTTACCAATACCAGAGGTTCCGCTGCTCTAGCGTGATCCAACAACAGCGATTCGCGATTACTTTACCAATCAATCGCAACTATGGTAGAATTGCCAATGTCCCAATCAATGCGAATAACTTTGAACTAAAGCCAGGGCTGATCTCGATGGTGCAAAGAGAATCGATTTGGGGGTTTCCGTCCGAGGATCCCAACTCTCATCTTGCGAATTTCATACAGATTTGCAATACTATCAAGATGAATGGGGTGATGATCTTTATACGTCTTCGCCTATTTCCTTTCTCTTTAAGGGATAAGTGCCAGAATCTGCCAGTACCCTAACTCAGGGGAGTGTGAACAATTGGGATGAGATGAGCCAGAGGTTTTTGTTTAAATACTTCCCACCAAGCAAGACACTACAACTTAAAAGTGAGATCACTCAGTTCAGGCAGTTTGACTCTGAGCCTTTGCATGAGGCCCGAGAGAGATTTCGGATTTGTTGAGAGGTGCCCGCAAAGACGGATTTCACGAAGATCAACGGCACCGCTTTTACAATGGGTTGATGGGGCAGACTAGATCATTTGTGGATGCAGCAGCAGGGGGCGCGCTACTCGCGAGGTTTCCGGAGGATGCATTCAATTTGCTGGAGGAGATGGCCATGAATAGCTATCCGTGGCCCTCCGAGAGGACTAATGTGAAAAGGGTAGCCAAAGTTTCTGATTCGGACCCAATTAAAGAGTTGACAGCCCAGATGGCTGTATTGACAAACCAATTGAGTACTTTGACAAGGGCAAATAAGGGAAATGCAGGTGCAACTAATGGGGGAGTTCTTCTAGATCTGATAGAGGAAGCAAATTATCTTAATAACCGAAATTTCAATAATTACCGGAACACTCAAGCTCCTACCCATTACCATCCGGGCTTGAGGAACCACGAGAACTTCTCCTACGCAAACACGAAGAATGTGATGCAACCACCACCGGGGTTTAATGTGACAAATGGTATCATTACTGCAGAGCCTAAGCCAACCATGGAGGATATGTTCACCTCGTTTATGAGTGAGACGAGGAATAGATTCAACAAGGATGAGGCGAAGATGGATAAAATCGAAAACCATGTCACACAATTGGCCAACACTATGGGGTCCCAAATGAAAAATCTTGAAACCCAAATTGGCCAATTAGCTACAATTATTGGTGGGCAGCATCAGAAAGGCCAATTTCCGAGCAACACTGAGGTTAATCCAAAGGAGCAGTGTAAAGCCATTCGTCTGAGGAGTGGAATGGAATACGAGGGGCCGAAAATACCAGAAATTGCTGAACAATCGCAGGACGGCATGGCCCGCCTGTGCGCCCTGCTGGAGCTATGATCGACATGCCGGGAGACGTGGAAACTGAAGCAAATGGCGATGTTGAGGCCGAGGAAGGAGTGGAGGATCATCGTGCTGAACAAAAAGGGGTTGAGAAGATTAAATCTTCCTCTAACCCTGATATTTCTAAACTTAATGTTCCCCTTCCTTTTCCCCAACGTTTTCAAAAGAAAAAGTTAAATTCCCAATTTGCTAAGTTTTTGGATATTTTTAAGAAACTGCATATTAACATTCCTTTTGCAGACGCATTGGAGCAAATGCCCAATTATGCTAAATTTTTTAAGAATGTTATGTCAAAGAAGCGAAAGATGACTGGTTTCGAGACAGTCAATCTGACAGAAGAGTGCAGTGCAATAATCCAAAGAAAACTACCACAGAAATTAAAAGATCCGGGGAGTTTCACTATCCCTTGTGCTATTGGTGATGTTTTCTTTAAGCAAGCACTATGTGATTTAGGAGCAAGTATTAACTTGATGTCTTTGTCTATTTTCAGGCAACTTGGATTCGGAGAGGTGAAGCCATCTACGATCACCTTACAACTCGCGGACCGATCACTCACGTATCCGAAGGGAATCATCGAGGATGTTCTTGTCAAAGTAGATAAATTCATATTCCCTGTGGACTTTTTGGTGCTGGATATGGAGGAGGATAAAGACGTCCCTTTGATACTTGGGCGTCCATTCCTAGCTACGGGGAATGCCTTAATAGATGTGCAAAAGGGAGAGCTCACATTACGGGTTAATGATGAGCATGTTTTATTTACTATCTATAAGGCACTTCAATTTCATGATGGTGTTGAACATTGTAATTTCATTGACGTAGTTGAATCTTGCATTGATGAGTATGCGGATCATACATTGTTTAGGGATAATTTAGAGTTTGGTTTGACACATTCGTGTTCAACATGAAACATGATGATTGATTTTGATAACCAAGACTTGTATGATTGCTTTTGTGCTTTAGATAACATGCAGGAACTACCGAGGAGTGCAAGAGGCGCACACACGCAGAAAAACGTGCGGGAGTCCATTCTATAGGGGCACACGACCCGTGCTCTAGAGCATGCCCAGGTCGTGTGCATAGCGGAAGGAAAAGATGGAAAAGTCGACGAGAGCACGGGCAGCCCGTGCCTAAGGTCAAGCAAAAGCTGGAAAAGTCGACGACAGCACGGCTAGTGCCCCTGAGCATGGGCGGCCCGTGCGTCCATCCGAGGAGGCCACTTCGAATCCAAAACTCAAACCCTTGCCCGAGCATCTCAAATATGCATTCCTTGGAGCGATAACACGAGTCCGGTAATCGTATCATCTCTTTTAACTTCAGTTCAACTCGATAAATTGCTTAGGGTGTTAAGAAAACATAAGTCGGCGATAGGTTGGTCAATCTCTGATTTGAAAGGCATTAGTCCATCGATCGTAATGCATAAGATTAGAATGGAAGATGTCTATAAACCTTCGGTGCAAAATCAAAGAAGATTAAACCCTATAATGCAAGAAGTCATTAGAAAAGAACTTTTAAAATGGTTAGATGCTGGAATTATATATGCTAATTCTGACAGTTCTTGGGTAAGTCCGGTGCAAGTGGTACCGAAGAAAGGGGGGATGACTGTAGTTAGAAATGAAAGTGATGAGCTGATTGCCACTAGAGTAGTTACTGGGTAGCGTATTTGCATTAATTATAGGAAGTTAAATGATGCTACTCGCAAAGATCGCTTTCCTCTTCCATTTATTGATATGATCCTCGATCGCTTGGCGGGATATGATTACTATTGTTTTCTTGATGGTTATTCTGGGTATAATCAGATCATGATTGCCCCAGAAGATCAAGAGAAGACGACATTTACATGCCCCTATGGTACATTTGCATTTCGCAGAATGCCATTTGGACTATGTAACGCGCCCGCAACTTTTCAGCGATGCATGATGGATATCTTTCATGATTTCATTGAGAAAATAATGGAGGTTTTTATGGATAATTTTTCGTGTTTGGAGACTCATATGATCATTGCTTGGATAACTTTTCTCTAGTTTTGCAGAGATGCGAGGAGTCTAACCTTGTTTTAAATATGGAAAAGTGTCATTTCATGGTACGTGATGGCATTGTATTAGGCCACCGAGTCTTTTCTGCAGGTTTGGAAGTTGATAGAGGGAAGGTCGTTGCAATTGAGAAACTCCCACCTCCAACAAACGAGAAGGCCATTAGAAGTTTTTTGGGGCACGCCGGATTCTACAGAAGGTTTATCCGTGACTTTTCTAAAATCACTAAACCTTTGAGTCAGTTATTGGAAAAGATACTGCTTTCAATTTTTCCGATGATTGTTTGCAGGCTTTTGAGATTCTGAAGAAGGCTTTGGTGACAGACCAATTCTAGTAGTTCTCGATTGGAGTCAGCCCTTCGAGCTAATGTGCGATGCCAACGACTTTGTAGTTGGGGCTATTTTGGGTCAGAAAAGAGACAAGTTGTTCAGAGCCATCTATTATGCGAGCAGGACTTTACACAGCGCCTAGCAAAACTACACCACCACGGAGAAGGAAATGTTGGCAATTGTGTTTGCATTCGATAAGTTCCGATCTTACTTGATTGGAACTAAGACGATAGTCCACGCCGACCACGCGGTGATCAAGTATCTATTCGATAATAAGGATGCCAAACCGAGACTGATTCGGTGGATCCTTTTGTTGCAGGAGTTTGATGTGGAAATTCGGGATAGAAATGGTTGCGAGAACGTAGTAGCCGATCACTTATCCAGACCGGAATACAAGAAAGAGGAAAAAAAGGCACATAGGCAATTAAAGAGGAGTTCCCCGATGAGCAACTTCTGATGTTACATGCTAAATTCCCATGGTATGCGGATTTTGTTAATTATTTGGTTGCGGGGGTCTTTCCTCCAGATTTATCGTCCTATCAAAAGAAAAAATTCCTCCATGATGTCAAGTTCTACATGTGGGACGACCCCTTGCTCTTTAAGAGGTGCGCCGACACCATCATTTGACGATGTGTGCCTCAAGAAGAGTGGGAGGGAGTTCTACAACAGTGCCATTCTTCACCTTTCGGGGGACACTTCGGTCCGACACGTACGGCAGCAAAGGTATTGCAAAGTGGTTTATACTGGCCTACGTTATCTAATGACTGCTATCTATATGTGTAGCAGTGTGATAGGTGCCAGTGGATGGGGAACATCTCGAGACGACATGATATGCCCATGACCAATGTAATGGAGGTTGAGCTCTTTGATGTGTGGGAGATCGACTTTATGGGCCCCTTCCTATCTTCGTCAGGTTATCAGTACATTCTACTTGTAGTAGAGTATGTATCTCGATGGGTTTAGGCGATTCCGGCACAAACCAATGATGCGCGAGTAGTGCTCAAATTCCTAAAGAAAAATATATTCACTCGGTTTGGAACCCCGAGAGCTTTAATTAGCGACGAGGGGTCACACTTTGTGAATAAATTGATGAGCACTTTACTTGCAAAGTATGGGGTCAAGCACAAGGTGGCATTAGCATACCATCCGAAAGCAAACGGGCAAGCAGAGGTAGCCAATCGCGAGATTAAGCAAATTTTGGAGAAGACGGTAAATATAAATCGTAAGGATTGGGCCATGAAGTTAGATGATGCGTTGTGGGCATATCGGACTGCGTACAAGACACCATTGGGCACATCACCATATCAGTTAGTATTCGGGAAATCGTGTCACCATTTTGGGCTGTGAAGAAGTTAAATTTTGACTTCCAAGCAGCGGGTGAGAAGAGGCTCTTGCACTTAAACGAGATGGAGGAGTTCCGGGATGAAGCTTATGAAAATTCCCGGATTTATAAGGAGCGAACCAAAAGATGGCATGATCGAATGATAAAAAGAGGGAGTTTTTACCGGGTGAACAAGTCCTTTTGTTTAACTCGCGTCTTAAACTCTTTCCGGGAAAACTTAAGTCTAGATGGTTGGGGCCGTTTGTGATAAAGAAGGTATTAAATCCTCTGGGAATAGTGGAGTTGTTGAGCCAAGATGGAGAGACGTTCATGGTGAATGGCAAGAGGATCAAGCACTACCTTAGTAGAGATCAAAAGGAAGAGGTGGCATGCCTCACTTTGCTAGAGCCCTGATCGAATAAACAGGTGTCAAGCTATAGACGTTAAATTTAGCGCTAGTTGGGAGGCAACCCAATGGTTTTGCTGTTTTATTTCTTCCCATGTTTTCTTGGTTTGTTTTTCCCTTTTCTAAGTTAGGATTTATTTGCTTTCATAGGATAGGATTTTCTTGTTTTTCCATATAAAAAAAAAAAAAAAAAAGTGAAAAATCGAAGCTGAGGTGCGGTACCTAGCACGGGCAGCCCGTGCTGGTACCAACACTTAAGGAATTTTTGTTCGGCTCCCCGCATGGGCAGCCCGTGCCATAGAGCACGGCCCGTGCGGTGCCCAGAAGTTGGGGCTTGAATGTTCGGCCCCTAGCATGGGCCGCCCGTTCCATAGGGCACGGCCCGTGCTCCATTCCACTGAAACAAATTTAAGACGGGCAGAGGGCCAATTTTTTCACAAAATCACTTCCTCTCTCGCGCACGAACACAAAATCGAAACCCTCTCCAAATATTCGAAACTCCCCTTGGAATTCACTTACATATTCACTTCCCACACTACCCACTCACGAATTACACTCTTATACAATCTTTGAAGCAAGGATTTAGGGTAGAAGGCACCTAGGGTTCAACTTCCAAATTTTTTTGGAATTCTCGGGATTTAAGGTATCAATTGCACTTTTTAGTTCGAACTTGAGGATTATGGATTAGGGTTGCTATATGATGCTTGTTTGATACTTTTGCCATGAATTTGATTGAAATTTTCTATTGGGCATTTTATCGAACACCTTGTGGGTTGTTGAACTAGGATGATTTTGGTTGATTGCTTGATGAATTATACATGAGCTAGATTGTTTAGGGTGTACTTAGTGACTAGGAGTGTCTGCAATTATATTGTTGTTTGGGCTTGGAGGCTTAATTGTGAATTGAATTGTTGAGATGAGACACTATGCCTTACGTTAATTGTTGTATGTAATTCATCGTTTGTTTTACTTGGCACGTACGGATTCTCACAATTGTTTTGCCAGGTACTCATTTGAACAAATGGCTGAACCACAGGACCAAAGAGGCCGGGGTGGACGTCAGAGGAGACCCGCTCGGGAGGTTGATCCAAATAGCCCCATAGCTTATGGACTCACCTTCACAGAAAATGAATTAATAGAGCGATGGAACCGGCTGATCACTCGTACTTTCACGCCCACACGCTATGCCGACAATGATTGTACCCAAGCTCTCGGGATACATGAGGAGGTTTGGCTCATGTTTGAATGAGTGGGATGGACCGCCTTCATGCAAGGGTGGTGGCCAATATTTAAGACACTCGCCCTCGAGTTCTTGAGCACCGTGCAGGTTACGGAGACACGAGTCAGAAATGAACCTCAGAAAATCCATTTCAGATTGGGCAACGTTTGGAGGAACGTCACTATCGCCGAATCGAACTGCATTTTTGGGGTACCATCGACGCCCATACCGATGCCGCAAACTATAACTCGCATGAATTCTGGCGATTGTTGACTGAAATCCCAGAAACTGGCCTAATGTAGTATGTAGCACGCACATCCAAGGCCTCGTCACTCCGCAACCCCGTATTCCGCTACATCCAAAAAGTGACGGCCCATTCCGTGTTCGCTCGGCACAATAACAGGGGTATGCAAACGCGTGAGCTATACTTACTTTGGTGTATGCTCACCCGCACTCCTTATAATATGGCGGCGTACTTTGTGGAACACGCCATTTACATTTCTCAGCAGGAAGCAGGGATAATATTAATTGGGGGAATGATAACCCCCATTGCTCAACATTTTGGAGTTGATATGCATCGAATGGAGCCGATAGAGGGTAGCCGAAGCATCAACATGAGCGCCCTCCGCACCATGAAGATCATCACTGAAGAGGAGAATATCCTCTGTTTTCAACAAAAAGTTGGGTCTGCTTTCCCCCTCCCTAACCCACAGCTCACTGCGGTGGTGGACAATCAAAATAACTAGCTCCTGCACTCTGAGGCTCATATCAGGGTCATGGACGGCCTGACTGCACGAAAAAAGAGGAGGGTAGCAGGGTTACCCGATGAAGAAGATTTGGTGATGGAGGCGAAGGAGTACGATCAACAAGAGAGGGGTTTCGAGCAGGGCTTCCCACAGGGGCTGCCCGACATTCCAGAGAGCTCCCACCAAGGTGAGGAACGTGGGGGACAGTTTGATCATGATAGATTCTATGCTCTTGAGGAGAGCGTGCGCCAGCATAGGGACGACTTAAGTGCTTTCCGAGCAGAGCAGGAACAAAGGTACCAGGCCCAGGAGCAAGGGTACCAAGCCCAGGAGTTGTGGTACCAGGCCCAGGAGCAGCGGGAGTTGGAGATATTGCAGATGTTGCATCAGATTCAAAATTGGCATATCTCCCCAGGGCCCTTTCCGCCACCCCCACAAGAATCCAGCCCTATCCACACTTTTCTTTGAAATTCTACCTTCTCTTCTATGCGATATAATTTCATTCAAGTTTGGGGGGGAGAGATAGTATTTTTTTTTTGAAGGGTGTGGCGTTATTGCATTCATGTAGTTGCATTTAGAGCATGTAGTATGCATTGCATTAGATGTTTTTGATTTTTTAGCAGGTTTATTGCTTTCTTAGTTGTTAGGGAGTGAGTTGACCGCTATTGTGTGTTTGTTGATCTTGGGAGCATGTGTTGAGCAGTTTATGTTGTTTTGAATTGGGTATTGAGCGTGAGTTAACCGGGTTGAGAATAATTCATATGGAGCATGTGATTATTGGGATCATGGTTAAAATACTTTGAATTATGCACTTACAAAGCCTGTGAGCTTTTTGAGCTTTTACTGTTTTCATATTATGCAGTCTTGTTGGTTGATTGAGTGTGTCATTCATGTTGTTTTGAATTCTAGAACTTGCTATGGTATCTCTGTCAAAGTCACATGTATGCATTCATGAAAATGATTTTAGGCCATTTTTGTTAAGCCTTTCAAGCCTTTTTGTCTACCTTACGATATTTGATTTCCCTAGTTAGCTAATTTGAGCCTATTGCCTGATTTTTTGATAGCCACATTTCAAGCCTTAGAACTTAATTTGATATATCTGTTACCCTAAGCTTAAGCGTATAGCATTGAGTAAAGGGATTGAATAAGGGTTGAATGAAAGGGTATCGAGAAGTTAGAAAATTAGTGTATATGTTGGGTTATTGGGAATAAAAGAAGAAAAGGAGGAAAAGGGAGGATACTCACAAAAGAGTCGAAAAAAAAAATCGACTGCAAACAGTGACTCGGCCATAAGTGAAAAATAGGCTGGAAATTGTGATGTAAGGCGAAAGAGAATGATTTGTATGAAAAAGAAGGGAGAAATAGAGAGGTGATAGGATATAAGGCGATTAGGAGTACATAGTTGATTCGTATTAGAATAACTGTTTGAGAAAAACGTGTGCTTACCAATCTATACGCTTGAGTTGAGTCACTTTATCCATATTTCCCTACCTTAACCAAAGAGCCTTCATTACAACCATAAACAAAGTCCTTTCTGATTTGTGAATTGCGTACAAACACGTGGCGGAGAAGTGAGACGATTTGCAAGCATATGGTAATTCTTCAACATTGATATGACTTGAGCGAATACACGTCCCTTATTATTCTAGTGAGTAGAGTATACACTTTATCCTTGAGAGGCGTGATTTGAAGTGTTTTACCATGATTTTGATAGACTTGTGCTCCGTGTTAGATATTTGAAACTTGGTTGGTTTGTGCTTGATGTCTATGGATAGATGACATGAATTGTGATGCGGTGTTCTTGAGTTACTCTTCTTTACCCCATTTGTGTTGTCTTGTTTATAAAGTGTTGACCGGGACTGTCAACAGTTTAAGTTTTGGGGTTTGATTGGCATGTATTTTGCATGTATTTTGGGCTTAATATTGGCTAGAATGTGTTGATATGCATGCATTATATGAGTAAATAGGGTTTTATTCTTGTTTTGTTGAAAAGGATTACGCTTTGCTCGTTTTGTAGGAATTTATCGATAATTGTAGCATTTTGGCAACAATTCTGAGCATTGTAATCGCCAATACTTGAAGTGAAGTACGAAGTTTGGAGTCGAACCGAGAAGAAGTCAGACGAATCGGGTGAATAAATGAAGAAAATGGCCAAGTGCTTGTTGCTACAGGTGAGCACGGGCAGGGCGTGCTCCCTAGCACAGCCCGTGCTCAATCATAAATCAGGCCTAAAGGTTTGACATATAGCACAGTCTGGTCGTGCCATAGAGTACAGCCCATGCTCTCTTCAGAGGTTTGGAAAATTCCATTGGCACCCAGCACGGGCTGGGCGTGCCCTAGCGCACGGCCCATGCACCTCTGCGGGAGAAACAGAGTTTGACTCATTTTGGACTAGGTTTCGACCCAAACAAAGTACAAATAGAGACGGGGCGGCCACAAACAGGGACACACTGATTTTTGCCCTAGAAACCAGAGAAAAGAGCAATTCTCCACTGGAGATTCGGAGAGATCGATCAAGACCGCAACCACACCTTCGAGGATTGAAGATAGATCGAGAGATCGTCATCATCCCCGAGTTCACTCATTCCATAGTATCATTATTTTCAATTAGTTTAGACATGAACTTTAATAATTTGTCTATGAATTATTTCTTTTCTATGTCTGGCTAAACACTTTGTGATTCTTGGGTTTGGGAGTATATTAATGGATACTTTTGTTTGATGATTCATTGCAATCAAAGTTAATATTTTCCATCCCTATTCAAGTACTTTGCTTTAATTCTTGTTTTATCAAAAAGCTATTGGTTTAACTTGTTTTGATATATTGATTCATAATTCGAAAAGATGAGTTTCAATATTAGATCTATGAGTATTTGACATGAATAACTTGCATGATTAAGAAGTCTGTGAATATTCGTGAGGCCTTTTAATCTTTTGATCTTTTGGGAGTTGAATATCTAATGTTGAGTAGAGATTCTAGCATAGATAATCCAATCAACGCTTTTACATGCATCTCGAGAGAGAGGGTAAATTACTTTTGTGATTGGTCTATAGGGAAGAATACGTTTAACTTTGGTTTGATTAATCTGATAATAAAAAGGGATATTAACTGAAACCATAACCCAGGAATCCATTCATTCATACTTGATCTTTTAATCCACTCTTTGATTTGTTATTCTAGGATAATTTCTGCTTTAGTGTTAATAAAATCAATCCATTGCAAATTCGATAGTCTAGATAAAAATAAGGCTATTATAATCCAGCAATTAGTACGTTAATTTATTAGTCCCTATGGATTCGACCTTGCTAACCCTATTCTATAAACTGCACCGTACACTTGCGGTAAGTGTGATACAAGTTAAAACTGACATATATTTCCTATTAACAATATTTGAAGAAATATTTTAGAAGTCATTTAATACCTATTAATTTGAGTTTCTCAGTGACACTTGATTGTGAGTTAAAAATTACCCTTGTAAAAGACTATAAAAATTAAAAATTAGTATAATACGTATGATAAATTCACGAACCAAATATATATATTTAAATAATTTTCTTTATCAATATCTAAATATCTATACTATACTTATACTTTATTTTTCTATATATTATCTATACTTGTATTAAAATCGCGAATTGTTGGATGGTTTCTTGGAACCTTTTGATTACACAAAAATATATTATTCCATAGTCAATGTCAAAATTATTTCTTTATTCAAATTTTATTATAATTTTTCACTTCCATTCCATTAAAAATATTTATGTACTACTTATATTATGGGATATTGTTCAAATCTTTAATACTTAACTTATTAAAAGATAGTTTCGTGTTTAACCAAAAAAATATATAAAAGATTCAAAGATTAAAAGTAAAGAGCGAAAAATGATATACGTATCATTGCTAGAAATTGGTGAAGAGAAATTAAAAAACATTCATAATATATATATATATATATACACACATATATACATATATAATATGGCATTTTCGGTAAAATAAATTGATTTACTTAAAAAGCACACCTTTTAAAAAGTAATAAAGATTCAAACACAAACAAAACAGCTATTACAAAATCCAAGTATAAAATATCTTAAACTTTTACAAAATGAAGTATATAAAAAGACATGTGACAAAAATTAGAAATAAAAAGTGTCTAAATAAATATATATGAAATTTTAATAAAATAAATAAATCAAAGAAATTTTCCACATGAAAGGGTTTGATACATGTCTCAAACTTTGGTATTTATTAAATTACATATTATTTAGGTACCATATAATATTCATAGTACTATTTATGTATCAAATTAATGATGTTAAACCATGTATAATACTATATGGAGCAAAATGACCACGTTTCGTGCTAAGGCATCGCGAATTCTCTACCGCCTAAGGGAGGGCAAGAGGATAGTTGAGGGATTTTTGCAACTTGAAATATAAATATTTAGCAAGTACATTTTCTTATTTGATCAAAAATATATATGTTCGTTTTCTTCCATAAAGGCATTAATTTTTATGAAAAGGCATGCATAATTATATATTACAACAATAAAATAAATATAAATTAATTTTAGCATATTACGAATTGTTATAATTTGTATAATGGATAAAGATTGTTAACACCCCAAACTATTCAGGTTTTTACACTTTGCAATCCGAACTTTGAAACGTTACAGTTTGCAACCTCAAATTTACAAAATTTTGCATTTTGGTTAAAATTCCAGATTTACCCCTGGTTTTATGAATGTTGATTTGAAGTTTACCATCTGAACTTTAAAGTTGTTGCACTTTGCAACCTATATGAAAAAATTTATTGCATTATCTACAATTACTCCTCAAGGTCTTGCGATCCTCGAAAATGGTATCAGAGCCTAGGTTTATTAAGAACTTTTAGCTAAATTTATTATATTTATGTAATTAACAATTGTTGAGGAGAAATTACTCCGAGAATATGGATCCGGACAATTGTCCGAGATGTACACCATACAGGACATATCGTCAAATCTTGACGATGTATGCATAAGAACACCAGGACAAGATAGCATATTGGAACAACCAATATGAGGAAAAAGAACGCGCAGGAGCCGACAGGGAAACTCTTGAGGAAATGCGAAATACGAGCGACATATCGTATGAGTTTCTTTACAGTAAACCAGATATTATATGTCAATCTGATGAATCGCCAAGAAGCAGTCCATGAAAATGCCCATCGGAATAATGATTCCTGATGGAGTACCAGAATGGAGTGAGATACTTCCGGACACATCTAAGATCTCAAAGGATATTAGAGAAGTCCAGAAAATAGTGCAGAATTATGGCAACCGCCATATTCATCTACCAGCACAAGTTCATCAGATACAGAACCAGATGGAGACGATGATGAAATATCAGAAGGAGACTCTTGCAATACTTCATGATATTCAGAAACGAGTCAAGAATCTGGAGAACATACCAAGTTCATCCGGAGAAAAGAAACGTATTGATTTCGGGACAGTACCCTATTTACACCAAAAGGAGAAACCAACCGAAGTGGTACGAAAAATGACAGATGATGAAAATCTTATTGCTATCATCAAAGGAAAATCCGTCACAAATTAAAAGTGATGGATATGGAGAAAATGAATCTTAAAGATCTACATGACCTTGCAGAATCCTTCGCAGGATTAGGATTTGTAGATTTAAAAATGAATACAGGAAATGGAACAGCTTTGGTTACCTATGACCCACAAGGTAGACCAATTCCACCACTGCCACCAGTAAATCCCAATGTCGCAGAAAGTGCGGGTTCAAATCATGAAACCCAGGACGAGAGAATGCATCACGTTGGAGATTTCACCACAGGGAATGAAACACTTTCAGGAACAGGAGCTCGACCCCCTCTTGCGGGAACTCGACAACCTTCTAGAAGGCCAAATGCTTATCAAACGCCTTATGAAAGATCACATCTCGACCCAATACATCCATATGGGTTGATGTTAAAACTGGATATCCCAGATTTTAAAAATCAAGAAGTTCTCATTGATGAATGGGCATCAGCTATGAGGATTGCAGCAGGTACCCTTGATCTTACGAAAGATTCCTTCATTTTACTCCTTGAAATGAGTCTTGAGGGATCCGTAAGGATTGCATGGGATATGACCGAAGCAATTATGAAAACGCGGTCACAGCAGGAGAATCACTAAAAAGAATTGTCGATGATATGGGAAATTATTCAAAATCCATTTTGTCAGCACAGGTTACTTTGAGGAATTAGAAGAAGAAAAAAGAAAAAGATATAAACAAGCCATCTACAGCCTCGAGTTACATGATATTTGTCATATTGACGAATATATCAAGTTGTTCACCGAGTATCCGTGGAAGTCGAAGATTGGAGACAAAGAAGCTTCACAACTATTCTTTGCAAAAATTCCAAGTCCCTGGAGAGAAATGCTTATTAGAGAATACAAGGATGCAACGGATTTAGATACAGTGGCTAGAAGAATGTCTTTGTTGAAGGCCAAGTTATCTGAATGGTGCTACCAAGCATCACTATACCGAAATTACAAGAGATTATGAGGAATTAATAAATCAGTTCCTCTATGTTGCGTAGACGATGATATCCCAACAATTGTGGGAGGTCAACCAAGGCGGCATAAGAAGAAGAAAGAGAGAAGCCATCCATATCGCCGGGGAAGAAACAACAAAAGAAGTAGGTCTTCATGGAGACCTAGAAGGTTCTGGTCAAAACAAAAAGCCCGAAGTTACAAATCGGGGCAAAGACCCACTCAAGCGGGAGTAGAGCCTCATCATCGAGGTTCAAATCGGGTAAGTACCAAACGAGAACCCGGGAAGGAAGGAGGACTTTCAGGCGAGCTCACACTAGAGCTAATGAAAGTTTCAAAGATTGTAAGTGCTGGACATGTGGAGCAAGAGGACATATCTCAACTGATTGTCTAGACAATCGAAACTGAGGAGTCAGACAGTTCGAAGCGACACCAGAAATCGAGGAAGCTGTCTACTATCAAGACCTTATATAGGTGTATCAATTTGAGGATATTCCCTCAGATGAAAGCATCTATGAAGAAGAGATCTATTCTGACGATGGAAGTGACTCCAGCTCAGAATCAGAGTGAAGAAGAAATTCTTCAGCAGACGGTCAGGGGGGATATGTTGGGATTCCTCTATCACACTACGATTTCTCATAAGACTCCTATGAGAATTATGAAGGAAGATCCAAAGCTTCAGATATATGATGGATTTACAGTCGGAGCTATGGGAAAGGCTTTGGATAAGATTGGTTTTTGTTATATAAAACACCAAATTATCCACAGGGTAACAATTGGAGAATTTTCCATTCTGATGGAGTTTACCGGGAACCTGATCGAGATGCAGTTGGTCCCTTACCGAGAAGTTCAGGAGATCAAAAGCAAAGTAAAAAGGGAAGTTGCAAATACTCTCTCATAGATTGACATCGGAGCCATAAGAGTTATTATTAAAGCAACATTCAAATAAGGAATAGATTCGCCACTCAATCTAGCTATCCTGTGCGAATCTCAAACCTCAAGGATTCATGCCTTGGAGCGATTCTAGAAATTTCGTGCGGGAAAATTGGCATTTAATGTCTATCCTAGAATTGCATACAATTTGGGAGATCGAGATTTTAACGAGTCCTAACCCTTCATCAAGATTTCAAAAGAGACGATTTGATGAAAGAAGGAACAGACTTACTCGATCACATACAAGATATCCTATGCTCTCTCGAATACACATCATTCAGAGGTATTCTTGAGAAAGGAATTTATTGAAGTCCCAAG
The DNA here is from genome assembly GCA_016081115.2 of Rehmannia glutinosa. Classification (NCBI taxonomy): domain Eukaryota; kingdom Viridiplantae; phylum Streptophyta; class Magnoliopsida; order Lamiales; family Orobanchaceae; genus Rehmannia; species Rehmannia glutinosa. Next base: position 37,995,576 of record CM071927.1, read on the forward strand.
AATCTTTGAGGACTTTTCCCGGGTGGTCTTACGTAAATCATTGAGTCTCCAACTATCAAGAGAGATTGATATGAAAATACAAGATCAACCGATCTTCAACAAAAGTCGAAGTCTCGAGTTGAGCGAAGGATGTCTTTCCAACGGAGAGAGGATGATAAGCGATGGCGTTGGGAAGAAAAGATACCAAGTGCAGTTCAGCGCATCCCAGATGTTTTCAAAACAGCAGGATAGCTGAAATGTCCAGAAGGATGGCGAGAGGTTGAAGTAATATTCAACATCACTCAAAAGGATAATATTTTTCCTTGTGATGTTCTATATTATCTCCAACAACCAATAGTTGGAAGATATCAAGGAAAACTGGAGATAGGTGAAATTGAGCTTACTATCACAGGAGTTGCAGGAAAAATCCCAGAGTAATTAATATTGGGAATTGAGTTTCTCGAGGATCATAAACCTTGGGAAAGACTACAAGAAGGAATGGAGTTCACATTGGCTGATAAAAGATACAGAATCAGATGACCACTAGTCCATTTTCCATATACATTTCTATTGGAATGTTATATGCTGAATACAAGGCCGAATATTTTGTCGCCTATATTGATTCAGGTGTCGGAATATGTACTGCAAAGCCAGTTGTTTTTCCTAAAGAAATTGGAGAAGATTTACCAGCTATTACAGGAAGAGATTTCTCTAAAAGAATTCTTATTCTTAACAGAGGAATTAAACAAGCAGAAATCATGATCGGAGGCGCAGGCGGTACCCCATGGTACAAAGTGAAGACGCCACCAATCTATTTCAATGATACAGGAGCAGATGTGTTTCTAGGAAACAATTTTCTACAAACATTCAAGCGATTTACACAGGAAAATGAGACGAGAAGACTTATTTTCACAACATTATGTGATCATAAGATCATTGTCCACAGACTGCGGGAAGCATTTTATAGAAAAATGCATATTAATTTTCGCAGCAAGCGTGGTGATGAAGCCAAACTTTGGAATCCAAAGATGGCGGATCGAAGAAAATTTGGTGAAGCATTATTATCTTATAGATAATTTGGTTCGAACCAAAAGGATAAGAAAATATGGGATAATAACTTGTATTCATTCAGAATACAAGGAGAAGAATGAGTACCTACAGAGGCAATTGCAAAATTGATGATGAGCCTAATGGAGAATCCGCAAAGTGATGTTACAATAGAAGAACACATATCACTTGAGGATATCAAGAAGAAGATCCAAAGGAATTATAATGAAGATCCTTTGGCATGGTGGGATAAGAACGAGCTCAGAGCTTCCTTAAAAGTTAAACCAGGAAAGGAGTACGAGTTCGTGAGATTCAAACCAATCCTTATGAATCATGAGGATCATAAGGATATGCAGAAGATACTTAAGGAACATCTGGACCTTAAGTTAATTTCACCAGGAGTTTCTCCATACAACAGTCCAGGATTCTTAGTCAGAAACCGTGGAGAAATCAAAAGAGGAAAGCCAAGACTTGTTATTAATTACAAGGGGATTAATAACATTTTGGAGTTCGATGGATACTATATCCCAAGCAGAGAATATCTGGTTAACTGCATCAAATGTGCCAAGATATTCTCAAAGTTCGATTGCAAATCTGGATTTTACCAGATTAAGATGGATGAAGAAAGCAAGAAGTTCACATCTTTCTCCACACCACAAGGACTTTATATTTGGAACGTGATGCCTATGGGATTGGCTAACGCACACCATATATATCAAAGGAAGATGGATAATCTCTTCAAATATTATTTCAGCTTCATGTTCATATATATCGATAACATTCTGATCGCATCAAAGAACATGAAGGAGCATCCCAAATATTTGGAAATATTTTCAGATGTTTGTCACAAGGAAGGATTAGTGCTTTCGGAGAAGAAGGCAGTGATTGCAATAAGATAGATTGAATTCCTCAGAATTGAAATCGATGAATCTGGAATCATCCTACAAAGTCATATTGTAGAAAAGATACAGGGATTTCCAGATACGTTGAAAGACAAGAAGCAACTTCAAAGTTTCCTTGGAGTTGTTAATTTTGCTGGGATGTTCATAAACAATCTAACACATTAAAGGGAGGTGTTTATCCCATTACTTAAAAAGGATGCAGCATTCAGATGGGAGGATGAACATCAAGAAGGAATTAAGCAGCTTAAAGAAGTTTGCAAAAAGCTTCCAAAACTTGCAATTCCATAGGATGAAGATGAACTGGTTCTCTACACAGATGCCAGTGATCATTTGTGGGCAGCTGTTCTTACGAAATCCACACCAAAAGAATACAAGTGTGGCATATCAACGAGAAAGAATTCTTTGCAGTCAGAAAGACTTTCAAAAAATGGCCTTTATTTTTACTGGCTAAAAAGTTTATCTTAAAAATTGATAATTCAAGTGTTAAAGATTTTCTAAAAAACAAAATTGAATCAAAACCAGAAAAAGATAGAATACTTAGATGGCAAGTTGAATGTCAATATTATGATTATGATATTGTCATTATAAAATCTCATGAAAATGTTCTTGCAGATTTTCTAACAAGAGATGGAGGGAATTGAAGCTGATTCCATCCTTACAGCCTCAAGACATCTTGGAGACCAGCTTGAAATACTACTCCGAGAATTTGATACCCTGGTCATCAATGCTGAGTTGACCGGGAAATTACAAAGAAATGATCGGGACAAAGTAACCGATCGTATACGAGCATGTGTCGATCCTAACTCTCGATTGAGAACAAAGATTTCAAGGGCCACTCCTCCAGGCCGCTAATAAGCAAACTAACGCGTTTAGAGCGCAGGCTCCCCAACCCGTGAGAGGATTCAAGTACCACTAGCACAAGCTCTGGTCGATGAAATGTTGGCCCAAGGAAAAACTGATACTCCGGAGTCAAATCCCGAGTTATCATATCAACCTAGTATGTCCGGGGTAAAGGACGAAGAGATCAATCTTAGGCCTATGATGGGAAATTCTAAGGTTGATACTAACGAGATTAAAGTTTCTTCTTCTTGGCGGGAATACCGGTAATTGGGAGCGACATTACCAGGCAAGGGATATCTCCAGAAAAAACAAAGATCGATATTTCTGGAAAATACCCAAGGGTTTGGATGCTTCCAAATTCCAGCCCACAAGAAGTGAAGAGGTGGTATGAGTTTGGGGCTTTGGCCTTGGTCTATACTACTTCACCTGCCTTCCCGGGGATCAAGCAATTGCCAAAATGGATCCAGGAAGCAGTTTACGAGTGCTGGTCAAATAATGACAACTTGAAACGAGTGGATACCTTGGAACTCTATTTCATAAGTGCAGCTCCAGAGCCCGTCGGAAAAGGCGGTCATGAAGCCTTTCATTATATCAGGCTTCGCCGACCTTTCAAAAATATCAAGGAGGCAAATTCTGAAGAAGTACAATTGGCCATGACCTTCACCGAAGATCAGATTACAACAAGAAGGACATGGGGATTGTAGGTCTGTCTCACTGAGATGGACAAAGTCAAGTTTTCGTTCAAGTTTTATCAAAATTCAGTGAACGGATCATTCCTATTGAATACTATGACAGGAAAAACTACAAGATTTGCAGAAGACCTGTTCGAAAAGAAAAGAAATCTTCTGTGGAAAAACAAGTTGTCGGGGAGTAAAGAAACTCGTCGGAAATATTGTAATATGGCTCACATCGGCCATTGGGAACTTCGGGTCTGTCCCAAATGTCAAAACCAGAAGGAACCAGAATTCGGCAAAGGATTCCGACCAAAAGTTGATCAGAGAAGACCCGGCGACGGATAAGACAAGTCACAGAAGTATCCAAAGTTTCGGGGACCACCAAAAAAGTAGATTCCCCGACAAAGTTAGAGAAGGCATGTGACTCAAGGACAACCCACTCAGCAAAGAGACAAAAGGTGGGTCAGATCTAGTAATTGGCATCCAACTAATCAAGATGCTGATAATTCAATCCATCTAACTAAAAGACGGAAAAAGAAAAGTCATCAGGCTTTGGAGCCTTATCAGATGGCCTTGGATACCAGACAATGAGGGTCCCAAGCCATGTGAAGATAGGAAATAATCCACTACTTTCAGCAAATGGATGTGAGAATCCAAGAAATAGAGGCATCACTTACCTCTATATAAACAAGAGTTTTCAGAAAGCTAATGGCATCGAACATCTCCCTTAGTCTTCTAACAATAAATTTTCTTTGTAAAATTAGTGGAGTGTTTAGAATTTCCAGAGTGTTTTCAGTTTTAAATTTTTTAGTTTTTAATTTTATGTACAAGAGGGTGATAGCCTTTATGAGAGACTAAACAAGTTTTCTCTTCCCAAAAGGAGATTACTGATGTAATAAGTTTTTTTTAAGTTCTTAATAAAATAAAGGCTATTGTTCAACATGTGTTCATATTGTACTATTGGTCTATCCCTTTGAAGAATTACTTATACGCCTGGAGTAGGAAACGAACCAAGGTTGTGCTGAGCAGTTGCTGAAGGAGTCGAATAACTTGCAGATCATCTTCCCTGAGGGTGAGGTTGAACAGTGAGGAGCTGTTTGTCAAACGATCTGGGGGCAGTAAATTTCCAACTGGTGGTGTTGCGAGCCATCTTACCCGGTGTTGTTTCGGTCAATGAAGGTATGAATTTTAAAGGATTTATTAATTTTACGGAAGCATGTTGGGCCTGATATGGTCGTAATGGACTATTTTCATTATCAGTCTAAAGACCCAATTTGTATACGGATAAATACTTGAAAGGAGATCTTGATAGAAGTATGTCTTGTTGAGTTTATAGGCTGGAAACCTGACATGATCCATTCAAAACCTCCGAATAGAGACTGGATCTAAGTAGGTGTAACAATGCCACGAACAAAACAAGTTATAAAAAATAAGGGTTCTTATTTCTCGAAAAATTCGAAAAACAAATTGATTATGGAGTAAATTTTTATGTTTATTGAATAATGCAATAGAATTATGATTATGTAGTAATTTGCCACAAATTAGAGTTTAGAGGGATAACTAGAACTATTGTTATTAAAGAATAAAATTCTAGGGGCAAAATTGTCCATAGTGTGCAAAGTGTAATTATTTTCATAGTTCAGGGTGCAAAGTGTTATGAATTAAAGTTTAGGTTGTGAAGTGTAAAAAGGGGTAAAGTTGGGGTGATTAAAAATAATTATCTCTTTGTATAACTTTATATTTTAGAAAATTTACAACTATATATTTTATAATAATTAGAAAGAGACAAATTCAACTCAAGTATCATCTATAATAGTATAATATATATTTCTAAGACTAATAGAGTTAGTGATTCTTTTAAAAGATATAAGTTTTTGTAAATTAATTTCCAAATATAAAACTTAATAAGTATTATATTTAATTGTTGAAGTTTGACTTAATGTAGAAATTATTAACTTTTGTTTTTAACTATTTTTGAATTAAGGTTTATTATTTTAAATACAACACTTAAAATAATGGATTGCTATAACTTTAAGTTTAAGTGTTATGATAAAAATATTCTCTTTGGCATCAAAGTTAGGATTCTTTATGAAAAGTCTTATTCGTTTTGTCACATATTTTGTACTTTAATATCTGTTTTGAGTTACGTTTCTTTAATCGAAGAAGTTAGGGATAATGAAAGAAGTAAGCACACGATTATACCAGGATAATATTAACTTTTATTTTATATGTTTTTTGAGAAATAAGAATTACAAAAAAGGTCATGAGGTTATTCCTGATTTTGGTAAAGAAGTAATTTAATAAATTTTAAATTGCTTATACGACTTTTTAGTTAAAGTGATATCGCTCACTCTTTGTAAGGATGTTGATACGAAGTTGAGTATTCCAGTATTTTTAGATTCTTACCCTCCCTTCCATTCTTCCCACTTACTAAATTTTTAATTAATGTAATAACTTGTGATATATCAATTTTTAGCTCATGAATTACCGAATAATCGTGCATAATTCATCTAATTTTAAAAAAATACTGAAATTAATTAAGAAAAATAATTTCATAGCCATTAAACTATCACAAAAGATTGGTTAATATGATCATAAGCTAATATAAAAACTTATTTTATTGTTATAATAATTTAATTATTTTGTTGTATTGGGGTTTTTAAAAGATTTACTTAATCATTCGTGTAGATTTATACTTACAAAAATAAAATATATATTAAACTATTTTGAAGTATTTCAATTTTAATAATCCAAGTATTTAATTAGTACATATTTATTAATAAAATACTTTAAAATATTCATTAATAAAATTATTTAAATTTTAATAAATTCATTTGGATCATGTGCGAAGCACTTGTTTTTAGTAGTTATAAGAAATGTGTTGTACCCTCTAGGACCACATATAGTTTTTATGAAAGGAAAAAACTCATATAGGATCGTCTTATTGGTCTTAATCCGTAAGACAGATCATATTTGACCCGTGGATCTGCGGATCCTGTTGACCAAGTCCGCGGGTGAACAGTAGTTCATGCCTTTGTTTTTTTTTTTCTATTTTTCTTCCTTAGTTAAAGTAACAATTTTATGAGAAAAACTATCGACTATTTTAGATAAAGTATCACATTTTTTAATATAGCCATAGATTATGATTACATTACATTGAAGGACAAATAAATATATCAGAGTTAAAGTAATACCTTCATAAGTAAAAATATATATTTTTTGAGACAAAATATCATGTTTTAAGAGTAAAAATATCTGTTTTTTAAATAAAGTATTATATGTTTTAATAATAAATACAAAGAAAGATGAATAATAAATATGATAGAGTTAAAGTAATATTTTATAAGTAAAAGTATTTGTTTTTGGAGATAAAGTAACATATTTTTTTATTATTGTCACAAATTATGAATATATTACAATAAATATATATATAACATGAGTTTATGTTTTTCTTCCTTAGTTAAAGTAACAGTTTTATGAGAAAACGTATCGGTTATTTTAAATAAAGTATCATATTTTTTAATATAGCCACAGATTATGACTACATTACATTGAAGGGTAAATAAATATATCAGAGTTAAAGTAACACCTTTATGAGTAAAAATATATATTTTTTGAGATAAAATATCATGTTTTAAGAGTAAAAATGTCTATTTTTTAAATAAAGTATTACAATTTCTAATAATAAATACAAAGAAAGATGAATAATAAATATGATAGAGTTAAAGTAATACTTTTATAAGTAAAAGTATTTGTTTTTTGAGATAAAGTGACATATTTTTTAATATAGTCACAAATTATGAATATATTACAATAAATATATATATATATAACTGAGTTAAAGTAACACTTTTATACGTTAAAGTATCTATTTTTTGAGATAAAGTATCATGTTTTTTAATATAGTCACAAATTAGAAATGAAAGAAAGAAGGAAAAATAAAAAAATAAATATGATATAGTTAAAGTAACACTTTTATAAGTAAAAGTATCCGTTTGTTGAGATAAAGTATCAGATATCTTAATACAGTTACAAACTAGGAACAAAAAAAGAGGAAAAATAAAAAATAAATATGATGTAGTTAAAGTAACAGTTTTATAAGTATCCATTTATTGAGATAATGTATCATGGTTTTTTAATAGACTTGGGTTCGATTCTTAGCCTTTACATTTATAGGCATTTTTAATTTTTTTTTAATTACCAGGCATATTTATGAATGGGTTTATATATATTGTTATACTAAAATTATATAATAAGCGCTAGTAGTGTAGTGGTAGAACACCACCTTATGTCTCCATAGGCTCGCGGGTTTGATCCCCCACAAGCGCTGAAGTAGACAACTAAAAAAACACAAAACAAAAGAAAACTAAGCACTCCATAGGAGACTAAACCACCCCCAAAAGGAGGACTGAGGCACTCTTCAAGAGAGACCCAACTCGAACAAATCCGGGCTCGATCTACATCACGCGCTGCAAGACAGAAAATACTGGCCAGCCTACGAGTTTCGCAAATCAACCGGGAAAATAAAGACTCAAAACAAAAATACAACAACATATAACTAAAAAACGAGAAAAAAATAAAAAAATAAAAGAGATAAATGCCTCTCCCTCTCCCAAATCTACTGTCGCAACCCATCGTCTTCTCAGCTCCGAGACACCTCCGTAAAACTCCGACCCGCTTTCACCCTGGACCAAAAATTTCGGCCACCTTCAGACGCCCAAAGGACCGTCATTGTTGGCCCTCCAATAGAAAACATGGAGGGGAAGGGGAGGGAGAAGGAGGGAGGGGGAGGGGGGAGAAGGGAGGGGGCAGCTGTGAAAGGGAGAGGGAGAGGAGGAATATGCTAAGGTTTTCTTTTTTTGAGGTTAAATGGAAGAGGGAGAGAAATAGGTTAGAGAGACAGGAGACCTACTCTTTATGAAATGCCGATAATCTTGAATGTCTAAAGGAGGAGCAAATCCCTAATCAAAGAGTATTTCTCACCGGGCACAAAACAATTTCCTACTGTAGTTTATTGAATAAGCAAAGAACTCAGGTTTTTTCATTAATTCACGATGGCAAGTAAAACAGACAATAAAGACTCTAAAATCTAATTATCATCCACTCAAATTATGATCCTACGTTCTGCAATGATCTCAACAAAATAACAAAACAAACCAAATAAAAAAATTAAAATTAAAATTAAAAAAAAGACCAACAAAACAGGAGCAATTTGAGATATTCAACAAGTTCAAATTTTATGACTACATCAGCAGCCCTAAACACATTATCTGACGCTTCTTCTTGCTTTAGGGGATGCAAACACCAAGATTATATTCAATTTTTACCTAATTTTAAATTTTTTTGTTCATATGATGTTTTCTATATTGTTTCTAGTTTGTTTCTTGGTTGTTTCCATATATTTTATGTTTTCATGCATTTTATCAAAAATTGAATTGTGTTTTTTAAATTCATGTTGTTTCTATAATATTTTTAATTTGTTTGGTTTTAATATATGTCGTTTTATTTGTATATTTCTTGATTTTTTATAAGACTTCGAATATAAAATGAATTATAAAAGGGGGGCAAAATTTATTTTTTCACTGAAATTTTATTGAAAAAAATATGTTTGAAACATGTTCGAAACAATCTTGAAACAACAGAATAAAAAAGTCCGGAAATTTTGGCGGGAGCGTAATTTGTGTAAAAAATTGTCCAAAAAAGTAATGAAAATTATAAAAGCTGTCATTATTGTCTCCAAAAAGTGGGACAATTGTGTTAAAAACCCTTGGTTTTTTATGAGTTCGGCCGTGTCAGGCTCCAAAAATGGTGGCCCGACTAGTGTTTGACACGGCACAACCTGATTTTTGCTCTTGGCCCGGGCTCAGCCCGGTCCTTTTGATAGCTCTAATATCAACTATCACTTATTCGCAAATCATGTGTCCAAATTTTTTTTATCATGAATTGAAAGCAGATAAATAAAAAAAATTCTCTCAAACTTATTTATATATTCTTTCTTAGGTTCCTAAATAGTAAATTCAAATATATATTCTTAGCTTCTAGAACCCAGAAATTAAATAAAACACAATCATCTCATTATGCCAACGTCACCTGGAGGTTATTTTCCAAATGGGTTCACTTTCCAGAACATTAATGCTGCGATTCTCCTTCCAGAAATGCAGTCAAACTTGGAAAAAGATGATCATTGATGTTTTTGTAGATAAGAAAACGGAAGTAGAAACATCACAAGTTAATGCATATGTAGATTATTATTCAAGTTAGTGGAATTTTACAGTATTGGAAACTTCTTCTTTGAACAGAGGAAAAGTCATCCCCAATAATTGCTGTTCTCACCTCATAAGCCAACAGCTATTGGTTTACAATAACATCATAGTTCATCTTTGCCACTCTGGAATTAAAAAAGTTATCACTTGAAAGCCTGTCGATAGATTCTGAATTTTGAAGAATTCTTTCAGTACAAGAAAACAATGAAATTCTAACGGGAAAAATCTGTTGGAATTTGGCAATTACCATTGGAATTATCGATTCCAACGGAAATTCCAACATAAAATGCATCGTTGGTAAAATGATCGTTGGAATGGCGAAATTCCAATGGAAAAATATTCCAATGGAATTTCCAATATTATTTATCCATTGGAATATATAACCGTTGGAAAGAACTCCAACATTTTTTCCAACACTAATTCCAACATAGTTATATCATTGGAATATATTTAATTGTTGGAAAAAAACTCCAACGGTTATTCCAACGAAATTATACTATTGGAATTTAGTCCAATGATATATATCCGTTGGAATATTCAATCAATTTATTTCATTATCAAATATCTTAAACTTCCAGTAGGTCACCCATCATCAATTTGTCCCAAGTCAAGCATATTTATCCATGTAGTTTTAATATGATTGACTTCAGAAGAGAAGATATATTTTATTGATATGGATTATACTATCAAATCATTTAACCCCTATTGAAATTTTCCAATGGTATTGGAATTTCCAATGGAATTTTCTAACATGTTGTACCATTGGAATTTCCGTTGGAATTTTAAAAACTCCAATAGAAATTCCAACGATTAATTCCAATATTTGGTTTACCGATGGAATTATTTTTGAAAAGTTCCAATGGTATGTTTTAGCGATGAAATTTCTGTTGGAATTTTTAAAATTCCAATAGTATTTCCAATGGTTTATTATTACTTTTGTAATCACTGTTGGAATTTTCCAATGGTTAGTTGTAGTGTTGGAATTTCCGTTGGAATTTTAAATTCCAACATTTTATACCAACGGTTTTGATTACCGTTGGAATTTTCATTGGAATTTTCCAACGGTATAATGTAGCATTGGAAAATCCGTTGGAATTTTAAAAATTCCAACAGTTTTCTATTTCGTTGGAATTATTTTGTTGGAATTTGATTGTTTTCTTGTTGTGTTTTTGTAGAAAAAAAAAAATTAGTTTGTGCATGGTTATGTTTCAATTATCCATTTTCACTTTTAAACTATTTATAAAATAATAAAAATAAAATCATGTTTGTTTGAAATTTTTTATATTGAAAATCAGCATTAATTATTTTTATTCATTCATTCAAAGATAATATCAAATTTTCACATGAAAATCAATAAATTGTAAAAATTCATTTTTCCAACATCAGAACTGGAAAACTATGGAAACATAACTATACAAAGCCTTAAATTTTTGAAATGATGAAAATACTTTTTAATATTCTCTTTTTAATGGATGATCATCTATAATCTTAGTTATACTAATTTATAGTTCCGGAAGATTTTTTATCATCTCTGAAATCTAATGTATTAACATAAACTATCCATTAATAAATTATGAACTAATAATCATGTCGAGATATTACAAATACCAGTTAGTATTTTTCTCTATCTTAGAGATTGCACATCATGTCTATCACCTTTGAAATTAAAAAAGAAACAGAGATAGTAAAATATATGGATTATTTGCATTCATCTTGTGTACTAATCGTGAAAAATACAAAGAGTATAAATAGGGATGATACCCTTAATTAACTCCAAAACATATGTCTATCCAATCCCTAAAAATCTGTTAATGCATCCTTAATTATTTGCACAATGATCTGCACACACCTAACATATCTCCAAAATAAGGAAAACATCAATTTCCAATAGCAAATCATTGACTATCTCAACACTCCCTCTCAAGTTGGTGCATATATGTCACACATGCCCAACTTGTCTAATAACTTCGAGAACACCCGATTGGAAACTCCTTTGGTAAGAATATCTGCCAATTGATCTTGTGATCGAATCTTTAGTAGCTCCACAATGTTTTCATCCAATGTTTCCTTAATGAAGAACTTATCTACCTCAACATGTTTCATGCGATCATGATGAACTGGGTTATGAGCTATATCGCATACAGCTTTGTTGTCATAATATAGTTGAATTGGTTGCTCTGGAGCATAGCCTAAATCATGTAGAAGAAACCTCAACCACAATGCTTCGCAAATTCCTAGTGCAACCCCTCTGTATTCAGCTTCTGCACTAGAATGTGCAACAACATTTTGTTTCTTACTTCTCCATCTAACTAAGTTCCCAACTACAAAAGTAAAGTATCCTGAAGTTGATCGCCTATCATCAACAGCTCCAGCCCAATCAATGTCTGTATAAACCTCTATATTTTGAGTGTTTGTGTTTTTAGAGAATAGAATTCCCTTTCCTAGAGTAGATTTCAGATACTTTAAAATTCGGATAACCGCATTCATATGTTGCTCACCAGGATTATGCATGAACTGGCTGACAATACTCACAGCATAGGCAAGGTTTGGTCTTGTGTGGGCTAAGTATATCGATTTTCCAACAAGTCTCTGGTATCTTCCCCTGTCAACTGGTACTTGGTTTGTTTCAATGCACAACTTCAGACCTTCTTCTACTGGAGTATCAACTGGTTGACAAGCTGACATGCCCGTTTCATGTAGTAAATCTAAGATATACTTTCTTTGAGATAGAAAGATTCCTTTACTACATCGAGATACTTCAATTCCCAAAAAATATTTTAAGGGGCCTAAGTCTTTCATTTCAAATCTCTGGACAAGTACTTTTGTAAGGCTTTAATTTTTTCCGGGTCATTACCTGTGACAATCATGTCATCCACATATACAATTAGTGCAGTAATTCTTCCATGTTGTCTTTTCAAAAACAACGTGTGGTCTGAATTACTTTGTTTTTATCCAAAAGTTGTCATGGATTTGGTAAATCACCCAAACCAAGCTCTAGGAGACTGATTTAACCCATATAAAAACTTTTTCAACCTACACACTGTTCGCCTTATTTTTAGCTTCACCGCAAATGTACGGTATAGTTTATAGAATAGGGTAAGCAAGGTTGTATCAATAGAGACTAATAAATTAGTGCGCTAAGTATTGAACCAAAATAGTCTTATTTTTATTTAGACGATCGAAATCGGATGATTGTTGTGGAAGTAAAGACAAGAATAACCACAAGATACAAGATGAAAAAAAATATGGAATTATAAAGAGAATGAAATGGATTCCCGGGTTATGGTTTCAATTAATGTCCCTCTTGTTGTCCAAATTAATCCAAGCCAAATTTATTATCACTATACCTATAAGACGATCACACATATGTTTTATCCCCCCTCTCGAGATGTATATAAAACGTAGATTGAAATATCTATGCTAGCATCTCTACTCAACAATAGATATACAACTCCCAAAAGCACCAAAGATCAAATATCCTCACAAATATTTACAAACCTCTCGATTCATGCAAATATTCATGTCAAGTACTCAAGATCAAATATTGAAGCTCAACTCTTGAATTATGAATCAATATATCAAACTTGTTAAATCATTGGCCAAGTGATAAACAAGAATAAGCACAAAGTACTTAAATAGGCTTTAAGACAATAACTTCAACTAAGATTAAAACATCAAACAAGAGTTCAATTAATCTACTCCCAAAACTAGGAAATCACAAGAAGTTTAGCTACTCATTACAAATAAACAACCCATAGACACATTATTCATATTCATGACAAGCTAAAATGAAAGATTAAAGCACAAAGAATGAGAAAACTTAGGGAAAGTAGATAATCTCTCGATGAATCTTCGATCCTCAAGCTCCGATTCGACCCGATTCTTCCCTTGATTCTTCCTTGATGAAGTTGAGCTATTTCTTGTGTTCTTGGGTCTATTCCAGACCTTTCTTCCCCTGGTGTGCGGCCCAAAAAGTGGTATTTATACCCTTTTAGAAGCCTAGGTTAATGTGCTGTCATTTTTGGACATTCCAGCAGAGACACAAGGCGTGCGCCAGACCGTAAGAAATCAATTTTCAGCAACCCACGCACGGGTCGTGCACCTCACGCACGGGTTACCCGTGCTTGATGCCGTAAGAATGCTCGAAGTCTTCAGGTACGCACGTGTGGGTCGTGCGTCAACGCACGGGCCGTGCGTCACACAAACCTCCGAATTTGCTTCTGGGGTCTTCATAAGCGTTGTATCCCTCTTTCTTAGCTTTCCACATCCACTTGAATCAGCTCAATATTAATTTTTTAGAGAGGGTTATGGCCAAAATACTAAATCCTGCCAGTGCTGGAAATTCCAGACGCATTTGGACGTTTCTTGAGATTAATCCCCTCGTTGTTTGCTCATCCATGCTTCTTTTGACACACGACTCATTATTATGACTCTATACTCAATATAGTTGGCTTCCAATTGGGTGTAATCGCTTGATTCTTGATGATTCTAGGTCGCAATGCTTGTATTTGTCACAAAATCACTCCACATATCGTTAAATTCCTACAAAACAAGCAAAGTGTAATACCTTTTCTAGAAAGAGCGAATATATACCATTTCATATGAGTTATTGCATGTTTATAAACAATTATAACCATAAATATGCCCTAAAATACATGCAAAACTCACACTGAACAAACCCCCAAACTTAAACTTTTGGCCGTCTCGGTCAACGCTTTTAAAAACAAGACAAAACATAACTGGGAGTAATAAAAAGTAGAACGCACAACAACTCCATAAAATTCGTATTGTTCATCATAGGTGTCAAGCAACGAATCAACCAAGCCTAAAACATCTAACATAGAGCACACATCAAAGAAACCATGGTAAATGCTAAGAATCACGCCTCTCAAAGATCAAGTGTATACTCTCATCTCGAATTAATATAGGACGTTTTTACGCTCAATTCAGTTCAATATTGCAGAATTACCATAGGCTTGCAAATCGTCTCATATCTCCGCCACTAGAATGTATGCAATTTGTGAATCAAAAAGGACTTTATCTCTTTGGTTGTAATGAAGGCTCTTTGGTTAGGGCAGAAAAATATAGATAGAGTGACCCAAACTCGAGCGTATAGACCGGTGAACATATAAATCATCTACATTAAAGCTCAATATGCTACTCAAATTATCTCTCATTTTCATCAACTCTTCTTATCTCCATCCCCTTTTCTTTTGTAAAATACCATCACCTCACATTATAATTCTTTGCCTCCAAGTTCATTCAAAGAAAACTCATCTCTATAAAGCTGATATTTTTTTTTCGACTCTTTTATGAGTTTTCAACATTTTATTTATCCTCCTTTTCTTCCTCTTTTGTTCCCATCAACCAACTCTAACACTACCTTCTAAAATTTTGATTTCACCCATTTACCCTTATTCAATCCATTTACTCAATGTTATACACTCAAGTGTAGGGTAAAAGATATATCAAGTTAAGGCTTGAATTGTGGCTATCCAAAAAAATAGGCAATAGGCTCAAGTTGGCTAACTAGGGATTTCAACATCATTAGGTAAGCAAAAGGTTTAAAAGGCTAACAAAGATGGCCTTTAATCACATTCACAATTCGCATACAACATGTGACCTTGACAGAGATATCAGAGCAAGTTCTAGAATTCTAACAACATGAATGATACACTCAAATCACAAACAAGACTGCATAAAATAGAAGCAGTAAAGGCTCAAAAGCTCACAGACTTGTAAATACGTAATTCAAAGCATATAACCATGTTATCAATATCCACATGCTCATTGGCATCTATTCATGGCTCATTCAACTCATACTCAATACCCAATCCAACCAATACAAATTTTCAAAATAAAGCACGAGTCTCATCACACAAACACAATCACACAAAAACTAAAGTAGTGAACGTGCTAAAACTGTAAACGTGCTACTAATGCAAATGCAACCTAAAATGCTCTACATGCAACTATATGAAAACACACAAAAATGCAATTTTTTCTTTCTTTCTATCCACACATTTCATATCAAAATAACTATCTCTCCCCCCAAACTTAAATGAAATTATATCGCACGTAAGAGAATATAGAATTTCAATATAAAACTGTGTGGATTGGACCTGATTTATTGTGGGGGTGGCGGCAGTTAGTGGCCCTCCTTGGGCGTCTCCTCCTATCACTAAGACTTCTTCTTTCAGCCATTACTTCAAGTTTTGTACCTGGGCGCGACCTATGTACGCCTCTGCTGATGGACGGACGGGCCATGCGCCAAATGCATGGGATGCCCGTGCGTGGTGCCATAGCAACATCTCCAATTCCTCAATCACGCACGGGCCTTGCATTCACGCACGCCCTACCCGTGCGTGGCTGCGAAGTAAAATCAGGTAATTTTCTCTCTTTTGTTTTTAGGAAAACAAAAATCACACCACAAACCGTTGGGTTGCCTCCCAACAAGCGCTATATTTAACGTCTTTAGCTCGACGCCTGTTAATTTCAATTCATACCACCTTTGAATGCATATATTAGCTGCTTTGGGTCGTGGTCAAGAACCGTTTTTGCATTGTTTGCATCTAGTAATGCATAATTAGGATTTCCAAGCAAGTAGTGGAGTCCTGGTGTTGGAACACTTTGATCTGGATTATGCGTATATTGTTCGAGCGTGTACGCATAATTTGTGCTCGTCTCATTCTGGAATAGTTTTCTTATGACATCTCGCACGCGCTGCACGGGCGTACACACATGGTTCGTGTGTTCCTTGTCCTGTTTTTGCTCCTTTTCGATACCACACACGGGCTGAAAGTGCATAAACACACAGTCGTATTTGGTTCCAAACTTTCTTGCTTTTCCAGGATCTTCGGCTCATTATATTTGGTACCACTCCTTAGATGAATGGCACTACTTTGTTCCTTTAAGTTGACTTCAGTGGTGCTTGAAAATTGGCTCTTTTGTTGTTGTCCACCAATAATCGTAGCTAATAGGCCAATTTGAGTCTCGAGATTTTTCAATTGTGAATCCATAGTATTGGCGAATTGTGTCAATTGCAACTCCATCTTGTCCTTATTTGCTTCATCACGTGTAAAGCGGTCCCTCGACTCGCTCATGAACAAACTTGTTTGACTCATTAACGAGGCGAGGGCTTCTTCAAAAGATGGTTTACCTTTTGCATTAGTAAAACCATTCGTTACATTGAAGCTTCATGGCGGTTGAATCACATTCTCCGTGTTAGCATATAAAAAATCTTCGTGATTCCCCCAATCTGGATAATAGCACGTAGGAGTAGGATTATTCCAATAATTGTAAGAATTCCAATTATTGAAGTAATTGACTTTCTCCATCTGAACGAGTGTTCGTGTACTACATGCACCAACTCAAAGAAACAAATCAAACATTGTAGAAGTAGAATTTACAAAAGAAAAATGAAATAAAACAAAAAATGTCTAAATAAAAAATAATTCTATCTATTGCAATATTAGCACCAAAAATTGTATTAGTCCCCGGCAACGGCGCCAAAAACTTGTTCGCCTTATTTTTAGCTTTACCACAAGTGTACGGTTTAGTTTATAGAATAGGATAAGCAAGGTCGTATCCACAGAGACTAATAAATTAGTGCGCTAAGTATTGAACCAAAATAGTGTTATTTTTATTTAGACGATCGAAATCGGATGATTGTTGTGGAAGTAAAGACAAGAATAACCACAAGATACAAGATGAAAATAAAATATGGAATTATGAAGAGAATGAAATGGATTCCCGGGTTATGGTTTCAATTAATGTCCCTCTTGTTGTCCAAATTAATCCAAGCTAAAGTTATTATCACTATACCTATAAGACGATCACACATATGCTTTATCCCCCCTCTCGAGATGTACATAAAATGTAGATTGTAATATCTATGCTAGCATCTCTACTCAACAATAGATATACAACTCCCAAAAGCACCAAAGATCAAATATCCTCACAAATATTTACAAACCTCTCGATTCATGCAAATATTCATGTCAAGTACTCAAGATAAAATATTGAAGCTCATCTCTCGAATTATGAATCAATATATCAAACATGTTAAATCATTGGCCAATTGATAAACAAGAATAAGCACAAAGTACTCAAATAGGCTTTAGGACAATAACTTCAACTAAGATTAAAACATCCAACAAGAGTTCAATTAATCTACTCCCAAAACCCGGAAATCACAAGAAGTTTAGCTACTCATTACAAATAAACAACCCACAGACAAATTGTTCATATTCATGACAAGGCTAAAATGAAAGATTAAAGCACAAAGAATGAGAAAACTTAAGGAAAATAGATAATCTCTCGATGAATCTTCGATCCTCAAGCTCCGATTTAACCTGTTTCTTCCCTTGATTCTTCCTTGATGAAGTTGAGCTATTTCTTGTGTTCTTGGGTCTATTCCAGACCTTTCTTCCCTTGGTGTGCGCCCCAAAAAGTGGTATTTATACCCTTTTAGAAGCCTATGTTAATGTGCTGACATTTTTGGACATTCCAGCACAGACGCACGGGCTGTGCGCCCCACGCATGACCTGGTTATGCGCCAGGCCGTAAGAAATCAGTTTTCAGCAACCCACACATGGGTCGTGCACCTCACGCAAGGGTTACCCGTGCTTGATGCCGTAAGAATGCTCGAAGTCTTCAGGTACGCATGGGTGGGTCGTGCGTCAATGCACGGGCCGTGCCTCACCCAAACCTCCGAATTTGCTTCTGGGGTCTTCATACGAGTTGTAGCCCTCTTTCTTATATTTCCATAGCCACTTGAATCAGCTTAATATCAATTTTGTAGAGAGGGTTATGGCTAAAATACTAAACCCTGCCAGTGCTAGAAATTCCAAATGCATTTGGACGTTTCTTGAGATTAATCCCCTCGTTGTTTGCTCATCCATGCTTCTTTTGACACACGACTCATTATTATGACTCTAGACTCAATATAGTTGGCTTCCAATTGGGTGTAATTTCTCTATTCTTGATGATTCTAGGTTGCAATGCTCGTATTTGTCACAAAATCACTCCAAATATCGTTAAATTCCTACAAAACAAGCAAAACGTAATACATTTTCCACAAAGAGCGAATATATACCATTTCATATGAGTTATTGCATGTTTATAAACAATTATAGCCAATAAATATGCCCTAAAATACATGCAAAACTCACACTGAACACACTTTTTGATTTTGTCTTTCTGTTATCATGCACCCTCGTGGGAGAACCATGTATACTTCTTCGGATAGTTCGCCATGTAGAAATGCGATCTTCACATCCAACTATTGTAATGGCCAGTTAAAGTTTGCAGCTAAAGACAACAAGACCCGAATGGTATTGATTTTAGCCACATGTGCAAATGTCTCTGTATAGTCGATCCCATAAGTCTGAGTGTATCCTTTCACCACCAATCGTGCCTTAAAATGCTCGATTGTACCATCAGGTTTATAATTCACAGTAAAAATCCATCGACACCCAATTGTTCTTTTTCCTATGGGACAGTCAACGAGCTCGCAAGTTTGATTCTTTTGTAAGGAGGCCATCTCTTCATTCATCGCAGCTTTCCATCTTGGGTCAACCAAAGCTTCCTGCACACTGTTAGGTATAGATACAGTAGATAATTGATTGACAAATGACTGATTAGTTTTTGACGATCGATGTGTTGACATATAATTGCTCATGGGGTATCTGACTTTACTAGATAATTGAGTTTCATATGTGAGTTTCGGAATACCTCTAGTGAGATGTTGTGGTAACTGTCTCCTCAATAATTCCGAGAATGTACAAGGAATATCCTCGAGAAAAACAATTGGTTTGGTGCATTGATTGGGAAAGACTCGGGCTCGTGGAGATCGAGTGTATCATGTTTTGACTTTGATCCAAGTTTTGTCCACTATGTTCGAAATTACCCACTTCTATGCTTATTTTGTCAGTGTGCAAGGCATCACCACTTAAATCCAAATTTTGACTACTAGGATCATCATCACTTTCATTTTGATTAGTAACTTCAACCATGTCGTCCTCAAAGTGTTATATAAGAGTTTGAATTTCCTCAAGATTACCCCCATGGGAGTCAAACTTTGAAAAATACATTGTATCTTCATGAAAGACAACGTCCATAGTGATAAACATTCGTTGAGTAGGAGGATGATAGCATTTGTACCCTTTTTGTGAAGTAACATATCCAACAAAGACACATTTCAAGGCTCGAGGCATTAACTTACTACGTTGGTGTTTATGAAGATGAACAAAAGCAACGCATCCGAAGACGTGAGGGGGTAAGTTTGGGATTGTTGGAGCAACAACTGCTTCTGTAAGAGCCTGGAAAGGTGTTTTAAAGTTGATAGAGCAAGATGGAACACAATTGATGAGATATGCTACAGAGAGAAGAGCTTCACCCCAATAGCATAATGGCATGTGGGCTTCGATTAGTGAAGCTCGAACAACCTCCAACAAATATATATTCTTACGTTCTGCCACACCATTTTGTTGAGGCGTATTTGAGCAACTTGTTTGATGAATAGAGCCATGGGATTCCAAAAATTGCTTAAGTTCAAAACAATTGTATTCCCCTCCATTGTCACTCCGTAAAACTTGAATTTGGGCATTATATTGTGTATGAATTGTTTTATAAAACTTTTGAAACAACAAATTGACCTCTGATTTGGATTGCATCAAACACAACCAAGTCATTATGGTACAATCATCTATGAAAGTGACAAACTAATGTGATCCCCCTAATGTAGGAATTTTAGATGGTCCCCAAACATCAGAATGAATAACCATAAAAGGAATGGGACTTTTATTTAAACTTAAATAAAATGAAGCACGATGACTTTTTACAAGTTCACACACATCACACTTAAAGACAGAGGCATCCAAATTCAAAAATAAACTAGGAAATAGCTTTTTTAAGTAACCAAATGAGGCATGTCCCAAACACCAGTGCCACAACCAAATCTCATATTTCTTTTTTTGTGAACCACAACTTTCTATTGTTAAAGCTTGTTGTAATCTACTGGAAGTTTTTGGCTCCAAGTCTAGGTACTAAAATTTTCCCTAGCCTTTTTAACACCATAACCAATCGTTCGCCGAGTCTGAATGTTCTAGGGAGTTATTTGTGAGACAGACAAAAGATTATAATCTAAGGAGGGAACAACTAAAACAAAATTAAGATGTAAAGTATCAGAAAGATTTGTTGACCCTTCCCCAATAACTGAGATTGTATTACCATTGGCAGTGGACACACAATTTTGTAAGGATGGATTAAGATTTGAGACTTGCCTAACTTCAAATGTCATATGATCAGTAGAACCAGGATCAATTATCCATTCACTACTCAAAACAGGTGTAGAAATATTTAAAACCTTACCATCAGTGTTTGTAGTTGTTGCAAAAGCAGATGATGTATGAGTGGCATCCTCATCTTTTTTCTGAACAATTGAGGCAGTAGAAGGCCTTTTGGAATTCCTATGTCGAGTGGGGTCCCACCAATCTGGATATCCAATCAGCTCAAAACAGTGACTTTTTGAATGTCATGTTTGATTACAATGTGTGCATTGTATGATTTGTCTGAATTGTTGGAACTCTTTAAATTGGTGGATTTTAGTCGGTCATGTGACGTCTGACTAGATCGGTGTCGAGTAACCATAGCGGAAGCTTCAGATTTTTCCACATCCTCATTCAAGGTAGTCGAACGTATGCACTCACGACGAACCAATGAATAACACTCTTCCAAACATGGGAGAGGTTCTTGACGTAAAATCTCTCTATGAATTTGATCAAAAAATTTATCCAAACCAACAAGAAATATGTGTACTCGTATGCGTTCAATGGACTGCCGGTAAGTTATAATATCATCAGGATCTTTCATGACCACTTTATCACGATGGTCTAGTTCCCGAAAGATTTCTATTAATTCCCCATAAAAGACTGAGAGAGATTTTGCACTTTGTTTGGCTGAGAATGCTCTCTGATGCAAAGAATATATATGCATTTCATCATTACCATCATAAAAGGCTTTGGAAAGAGCACTCCAGATTTCACGAGCCGTGGGAATACGTAAGTCATCTTTTTACTTTTTGATTTTTAGCAGCCCATTTGTCATATCCTTTGTCGGATGCTGTCGGAAGTGGTGTTTTGCCTATGATATATGAGAGTTTTTCTCTTTCAGCAATATGCATTTCCATCAACTGGGACCACACATCATAAGTTTTTTCTCTGAGAAGAATGCCTGCATTAAAGACACCCTCAGATTGAACAAGAATTGAAACATATTTGGCTCCTGATGACTCACTTTCTTCACTCATTTTTTTAAAATAAAATATGAATGAACTTGCTTTTGAATATTGGATATGGGTTTTATGAATTTTTTACAGAACCCTGTTAGGCTTTGATACCATGAAAAAGAAACAGAGATAGTAAAATGGATTATTTGCATTCATCTTGTGTACTAATCGTGAAAAATACAAAGAGTATAAATAGGGATGATACCCTTAATTAACTCCAAAACATATGTCTATCCAATCCCTAAAAATCTGTTAATGCATCCTTAATTATTTGCACAATGATCTGTACACACCTAACATATCTCCTAAATAAGGAAAACATCAATTTCCAATAGCAAATCATTGACTATCTCAACAGAAATTATTAAAATACCCTCAGCATACGTGGTCTTTTTAGATGGGCCCCAACCCAAGCTGAAGGTCCGGTTTAGGTCACCTGTGAGACCTCCACCATCGATAATGTGAACCAATCACCCAGATCATTACACGTGTAAGGAGATCCGAATTTCACGGTGAACAGTACTATAAATATGACACGAAAACTAATTACCAATGTAAAACATAAACTGTCCTTATTCTTAAATTACCTCGCTCTCTAGCTTCTAACTATCTCATTACTTGATCTAACTTAATAATCAGAGGGTCTTCATTGTGGGCCACCCAACTAGCTTAACATGTGTTCTGTTTTAGGTTTCTTTCGAACAAAGTACTTCAACTTGTTACCTCGGGACCTGAGGTCAAGTACATCTAGTTTACTTCCTAAATCAACCTTTACCGAAAATATTATCTTCATTAAAAGAGGAAAAACAGTTTATTTCAGTGAATTTTTGTAAACCAGATATTATATTGACGATTATTGATATATTAAATAGTTTATGTAAATGAATTTTTGTAATTTAAACGTGAATTATTTTTACAGATTTTTAATTATAAAAAAATAAAAAATAAAATAATATTATAAAAATAGCGACGGATTGTATCCGTCACTATTTGCTAAGTGTAAGACATATTTAGCGATGGATTAATCTGTCGCTATCTATAGCGATGGACTAATTCGTCGCTATTTAATCAAATTAGCAACGAAAACTTCCGTCGCTAATGTTAAAACCAAAAAGTTAATTGACGCCATTTAGCGACGGAATAATCCTTCGCTATTGAATCAAATTAGCGACGGAAATGTCCGTCGCTAATATTAGAAACAAAGCTAATTGACGCAATTTAGCGACGGATTATTCCGCTGCTAACTTTAGCAAAGGATTCGTCCATTGCTAAAGTCGTCGCTAATTCGTCGTCCATTCTGTCGCCCCAATTCATGATTGGCGACAGATTTTTAATATTTTAGCGACAACTTTTTCCGTCGCTATTTAGTGACGGATATTCTAATCCGTCGCTAAGGAATTAATGATGAGTTAAATAAAGACAGAAAAATTCCATCGCTAATCCGTTGCTAAAGATTTTAGCGACGGATTTTATGGGCTTAGCGACGAATATTTACGTCGCTATTTTGCGATTTTCTTGTAGTGTGATGATGTACAGTAGGTTTACTTACAAAATAAGAGAAATTATATCAATAGATATTTGGAATTTACGTAGATTTTATAAAAATCTTAATAATGGTTTTTTCATTTATCATTTTCCATTTTTCATAATCCAACCTTACAAAAGTTTATACACAAAAAATTGAATTATGCAATTTGATTGGGGACCGAATGCAACACCAAATCACTGTTTATCCGGCAGAAATGCAAAATATAGAGCATATAAGGGAGTGCTTGCTTGTGAAATATGTTTCATCCCTTCTATTTTTGGACAAAATTTTGAATGAACATGTGATTGTTTATGATTTTTTAAAAAATACACTATTTACTTTTCACATTTTTCAAATCATCAGTCGCATCCAACTATAATTTTAAACAAAAAATTATCACATCAACTATCATTATTATATAATCATATCACAAATATACTATTCACTCTCTCTTATTTTTCAAATCACCAATCAAATCTAATCACTGTTATACTAAAAAAACTATCACATCAACTATCATCATCTCATTTTCATCTTATATCCAATCACACTCTCAAAATCCACTCTCATATTTTAAAATAATTTTTTCAACATTATTCTTTCTAAATATAAAAATGAGCGGAATGAAATGTCAAACAATCACTCCCTAAGTCTCTTGGATATCCGACGAAAGATAAAGCAAAGATAATAGGGACAATTGCATTTTACCTGCTAAACTATCGCGAGTTTTGCACTTTTTTTAAATAAATAGAAATATATAAAAACAAAGAAAAATATCATGATAACAAGCCGATTAGGTAGTAAAGGGAAAACAATGCTAATCTTTAGAAAATTAAAAAACAAAAATAACTTAAAATCGCAATTTAAATGAAGGACGTCTATTTCTATAGGACTTTCGAATGACATTGTCATTTGTTTATGTAACACGTAATCCGAGTATCGTCTTGATGGTCTGATGTATATATCTTGTGAAATATCGACCCAGAGTCCTCGAGCCACAATTGTCCTAGCCTCATAGCTTCTGAGGAATCACATAAGTCAAAGATAAGCAGTGTTGTTGAGAAATCACTAACTTGGCATCTTTAAAGCTTCCGATTTGTCTGCATCAACTTGAAAATTAAAGTTAAGAGGATAGCTTGATGTTGGAGATGTTGAATCATGAGCTGAAGTCAAAGTTTTTTTATCACTTGTCATTATTTGTAATCGTTTCAGTATACTTCTCTGAAATGAGACCCAAACTGCAATCGTTTTTCCTGTAGAGCCTCAAACGGATTGCGACTAGAGATGTTTTGGTGAGGGCGTGAAGGGTTTATATTTTTACCATTACTAGCTGATTTTTTGTTGAAGGCCACAAATCAATCATTGTCTACTAGCGGAGATTTCCCAGTAGAAGCTGCTTGGTCCTCAGCACTGGTCTTTCTTGGCATAGTCCGCCCACCGTTTAGTAGCCCGAGAGGGTGAACCAACATGCAATGCAGAGACCGATTATTCCACTGAGTTATCCTCGACCTTATCCTTGTCCTTGGATGAATGGATAGGTCTATACACCTTAGAAACACATGATCTACCCATCTTGGATGAAGGGTCACGACCATGAGACTCCTTAGGAACATAAGGCAAAATACGACGACATGTAGCAGTATTATAACTCATAATGCAACAATTTGAGCAACATTTTGGTAATTTCTCATAACTCAAAGAAACAAATGATCAATGACCCACACGTTCAACCATAATACACTCCTGAAGAGGCTTGGCATGATCAATATCCACAAGAACCTACAATGCCCATGATGATGCTAAGATGTCAATATTCAACACTAAACTCAAAATTGCGTACTCAAAACACTAGCTACAAAGGTATTAATCTCATAAGGATTAAAATCTGGTACCAATGGTGATAGACGAATAGTACCCTGACCAAGCTACCAAGAAGAACGTTTCACAACCCGAGTTCTATCCGCAACAGTAGAAAATTTTATGCAAATATCCCTTCCCCAATGGAATTAATTTCCAATCATATGTGATACCTCATAATTCAGTGAGACGTATTTGTAATGGAGACAATGGTCAAAGTTTAGATCCTTAGTCAAAGAACACGGGCGTCTATTAAAGCAAAGCAAAATTCATTAACTATTTGTTGATAAAGATTTTCATCTCTTGAAATCAAAAAATAATCACCTTTTCTAATGGGTTCAGAGATGGAAATAGAGTTACCTTTCACCATATTTGCGAATGATGGAACTTGTTTTGTAACTTGTGGGATGACGAGCTGATCCATGAGGGCATAAGAATCCATATATAATAGTATATTTGACAAAATCTGGGACAACACCATGAATCTCTGGGCTTGCAATTGGCATCCTGGGAGTTAAAGGCATTGTGGGGACCATCAAAGAGGGAGCATCAACATGTTGCATCATGGGAAAGAAGGTTGTGTGCGCCAGCTTGGAGGGCGTGAGGACCGCTGTAGCCTCATGGGCATATGGCAACATGGAGAGGATCACCAAGGAGGGTGAAGGAAGGGCATGTGCAGTGTCCATCTCCATGTTTGTCGAATGAGGTGTTGACTTCTTGTGGGAGGTTACTAACAATAGTTGTGAAGCATCGAGAGCGTGGGCTACAACAAGTTGTACCATAGATGGCTCATGAGAATTCTTTCGTGAGGAAAAAACCAGCGGAGAATAGGTTGGAACGGAGGAGAGAACGATGTCGTCCATCATATGACCGGAAAATTTTGTTGGGATCTCGTCCATAGAAGCGACGGCGTAAGGGCTTGTGCGAGGAGAGAGAAGAGAGCATATTTTTTATTTTTTCCCGCGAGTTTTGCATTACATATTAAAGTTTTTAAAAATTTATTTTGCATGTTTTAAACTTAACTATTGAGAGCTGATTTGGATCTATCACATCAACTCATTTCAGCTTTTAGTTGGTTCAAAGGATATAGTGTAATGAATCTTATATTTTCATATGCTAAAATATCTAATTTCAAAGTTAAGTGGGAAAAAAATATTATAGCTTGAAGGACAAATTGCAATTAACCCAATATAACATTAATGCCACCTTACTGTCATCCTTATCAACTGCAAAAGTAGAAATTTCTGATGGTCAAAAGTACTGCTATAATTTGAATTGAATGAAACTGAAAAACACAACCAAAGTAAAATAATAAAATTCAAAAAAGAAATTGGGGGCCACCCTTAGTGTTTCATAAGTCAAGCTGCTAAAATTTTACTTTTCTATCAAAACCTATATATAAGCCATCAACCTTCTTCAACCACCAGCTTTACCGCAAAAAAATGGAACTCAACTTCACTAATTGCTTTCTTCTTCTATCCTTCATCTTATTCTTGATAAAGGGATGGAAAAACTTCAACAAAAGCAGCTCAAAATTGCCACCAGGTCCCTGGAAATTACCTGTGATTGGCCATCTGCATCACATAGGCACACTCCCACACCGTTCTTTCCAAGAGCTGGCCAAAAAATATGGACCCCTTTTGCATCTCAAACTCGGTGAAGTTACTGCAGTCGTCGTATCATCGCCCACACTAGCTAAAGAAGTGCTCAAAGTGCACGATCCTACTTTTGCTGACAGGCCGGAAAGTATAGCTGGCGAAATCCTGTGGTACAATTCCTCCAACATCTCGTTTAGCCAATACGGTGATTACTGGAGACAAATGCGGAAAATCTGCATTCTTGAACTCTTGAGTGCCAAGAATGTCAAATCGTTTGGCTCGATCAGGAACGATGAGGTGTCCCACCTCATCAATTCTATCATGGCGTCATCAGGAGCTCCGCTTGATCTCACTGACAGGATTTTCACAATGACAAGTTCGATAACCTGTAGAGCCGCGTTTGGCAAAGTGTGCAGAGATAAGGACCAGTTGATAGAGATGTTCAAGGAAGGGATAACTTTAGTTAGTGGATTTGATGTGTCTGATCTTTATCCCTCATCAAAAGTACTCAAGGCCATAAGCTGGAACAGGGTAAAATTGCTCAAAATGCGACGAAAACTTGATCTGATTCTTGACGACATTATAGATGAGCATAGACGGAACCGGGCCACGATAGCTGCGGACAATGAAATTACGGAGAAAAGGGGTAACGGAGAGTTTGGCAATGAAGACTTAGTTGATGTGCTACTAAGAGTTAAGGAAAGTGGTGAACTCGAATCCCCAATCACCGATGACAATGTCAAAGCTGTCATTTATGTAAGTATTCTTCCTCAAACTTTTGGTTATGGTAAATAGCAATTTTAGTCATGTAAATATAGGAGTGCCACGAAATTGGTCCTTCTTAAATTTTGTTTACAAAATTCACCATATATCTTTAAAAATATACTGTGGGATCCAGTCCTCAATTCAATGAAAATTTCAAAATTGCTCGGAATATCTCACTTAAATTGCACGCGAACACAAAAAACTCAGGATTTTTGAATCTCTAACCACAATTAGTGTTTCCAACCAATTTTCGGTCAAATATTGGGTTTCCGAAAACACTTTACCCAACAACTATGTTAGTAAAAACTACAATTTTTGCTTAACGATTGAAAAATCCCCATTTTTTGGGTTCACATATAACTCACTTGAGATTTTCTGTATAATTTTGAAATTTTCGGCGAATTAACAACTAAGTCCAAGAGTTTTAATTTTTTTAAAGATATGGGGTGATTTTGCCAAACGAATTCTTTTTAAAGAAAATAATTTTGCCAGAACCTATATTTAGTTAGGAGACTCAAATTGTAATTGACCCTGCTTAATTGAGTAATAAGTTGAATATTTATGAGGGATAATTACAAAAATACCCCTGAGGTTAGGATTAATTACAAAAAAACCCAGGCATGTTTCAAAATTACAAAAAAAAAACCTTCAAATTTTATTTTGTCTTAAATTTAAGGGGGTAACTGTAATATTTTTGTAAATGTCAGAGAGTTTTTTGAAATATTTTTGAAAATCATGGGGAAAGATGGAATTAATTCTCAAGGGGTATATTGTAATTTTCAAAGAACTTTGGGTTTTTTTGTAATTAGCCCAAACCTTAGGGGTGTTCCTATTTATAATAAAAAGCCTTGATGGTATTATGGCAGGACATATTTGCAGCCGGAACCGAAACTTCATCGACAACAATCGACTGGATCATGGCAGAACTCATAAGAAACCCTCGGGTGATGTCCAAAGTACAAACAGAAATACGAGAAAAATTCAAAGGAAGCACAAAAATCGGAGAAGCCGATGTTCAGAAGCTGAAATACCTAAAATTAGTGATCAAGGAAGGGCTAAGGCTACATGCTCCAATCCCATTAATCCCAAGAGTTTCCCGACAGGACACTGAAATAGACGGTTATGTCATCCCCGCAAGAGCCAAAGTGCTGGTGAACGCCTGGGCAATAGGAAGAGATCCCCAAATTTGGACCAATCCCGAAAACTTCGAACCGGAGAGATTTGACAATAACCCGACAGATTTCGCAGGAAATCACTTTGAGTACATACCATTCGGGGCAGGAAAAAGAATGTGCCCTGGAATGACATTTGGATTAGCAAGTGTTGAGCTGCCTCTGGCACATTTGCTTTACAATTTTGACTGGAAACTGCCAGCTGGAATGAGCCCCAAGGATTTGGACATGATTGAGCGCCCAGCAATAACAGCGGCAAGAAGGCAAAACCTGGAATTGGTTGCCACTCCATATGATGGACTCTCCAAGTAGACAGAGGATATTAACAAGGATCTTGGTGAAAATTATTTCTACTTAGTACCATGTACTTCAAGTACCTGTTTCAGTTTGATGATGAATGTTTCAGTTTCTTGTACATATTTTTTGCTTTTTTTTTTTGTTTTTTTTATTTCTTTTATCAGTTTATCAGTTCGTCTTGTGTATTTTCATCTTGTTCGCTGTGTGTTATAAATAGTAGTAAGGTTCAGATTATCTCTTCTTTTTCATTTTTATTAAACAGAGTACGTACCCCAAGTTCAACTGGTATTGTACTCCAATATAACTCAAGAATACATGCATTAAATTTTGGACGAAAACGTTACAGTCAACTTCGACTAGTAACAACTAAGTAGGATTCCGTACTTATCTTACTCCGTAGCATCCTCTGTTCAGTGTTCTCTACATGTTATCTCAGGATCTGCTCATGTGCCTATATGACTGGCTTCTTCTGTAATGTCTGATATTGCTCGTCTATGATAGTTTTGTGGTTGATTTAAAAAAAAAAAAAATAAAGAAAAAAACAACAACCAAGTAATAACAGGAATTGCCGCAATGACTCCATGTCTTTTTATTTAGGTATTAATATATGGGGATAAACATGTTGGTTAGATCGTTAGGGTCTTTTCCGTTAGACGGACCCAATCCAACCCGGGTTTCTTTGTAATGTCATTCACGGGTGTTATTTTTGTAATATTTTGGAGCGGTGTCATAGGATCTCCGGACCGGTGACATTTTTGTAATATTAGAGACCGTTAAAAATATTAGATTTTCCCCTTAAAATATTAGTAGTACATCTGAAAAATATTATTAATCCCATTTTTTTAATAGTACTTTTAGTAGACTTCATGAAGAGTTGATAGGTGTGAGTTTTGCATGTATTTTGGGGCATATTTATGGCTATAATGATGAGTAAACATGCATATACTCGTGTAAAATGCTACGTATTCACTCCTTGTGGAAAAGATATTACACTTTGCCTGTTTTGTAGGAATTTAATTTTATTTGAAGCAAATTTAATGCAAATACGAGCATCGCAAAGTGGAAACACTGAGAATTGAGTGAGTATACGAGAAGCGAAGCTAGAACGAGAGGAAGATAAGCGTATAAGGAGAATACAGGGAGCGCACGGGTTGGGCGTGCCTTAGGCACCACCCGTGTGCCCTTGAATAGATGTATTTTAAGGCTACGGCATGGCGCACGGGTAGCCCGTGCTCATACGCACCACCCGTGCACCACTGGGGAATTGCAATATACCTACGACATCACGCACGGGTAGCCCGTGCAAGGGGCACACGACCCGTGCGTGTTTGGCAAAAATCAAAGGCTTCGCTACGGCATGACGCACGGGTAGCCCATGCAGGGGACGCATGGGTAGCCCGTGCAGGGGGCGCACGACCCGTGCGTCTGCGCTGGAATCCCACAATCTGCAGCACTTTGCCCTAAACTTGAAAGTGGGTATAAAAAGGCTTTTTGGGGAGCGCACACAAGGATATTCTGACATTTTTGGGATCTATAACACAAAACAAAGGTCTATTCTTGGAAGAAGACATCAACGAGACAATCGGGTTGCATCAGAGCTCAAGGAACGGAGATATATCGAGAGATTGTCGACTTTCCTAAGTTTTTCTTGCTTCTCTTGTAGTTTTAATCTTTCATTTTAGTGTGTCATGGCTTTGAACAATTTGTCTATGAGTTGTTTAGAAAACATGTGTAGCTAAACTCTTTAGATTTCCGGGTTTTGGAAGTAGATTAATGAACTCTTGTTGGATGTTTTAATCTTAGTTGAAGTTATTATCTTGAAGCCTATTTGAGTACTTTGAGTTTATTCTTGTTTTATCACTTGATCAATGATTTAACTTGTTTGATATATTGATTCATAATTCGAGAGATGAGTTTCAATATTAGTTCTTGAGTACTTGACACAAATATTTGCATGAATCGAGAGGTTGGTAAATATTTGTGAGGACATTTGATCTTTTGTACTTTTGGGAGTTGAATACTTCATGTTGAGTAGAGATGCTAGCATAAGTATTTCAATCTACGTTTTATATGCATCTCGAGAGGGAGGATAAAATATCTTTGTGATCGTCTTATAGGAATATTGATGATAACTTGGCTTGTATTAAATCGGACAAAAAGAGGGATATTAATCGAAACCTTAACTCGGAAATCCATTTCATCATCTTGATACTTCTATCAATTGTGTTATCTTAATCTTGTGTTTTAGTAGTCTAATTTGTCTTAATCTCATAATAACAATCATCAAATTACGATCGTCTAAATAAAAATAAACCTATCTTAGTTCAATACTTAGTACATAAATTTATTAGTCTCCGTGGATACGACCTTGCTACCCTTTTCTATAACGTACACCGTACACTTGCGGTGAGCTAAAAATAAAGGCGAACAAGAGTATTGATTTTTCTCTCAAAAGTATTAGTAATCCACCTAAAATTGATTAACTGTCCCCTTGAAGAGTATTAGGAAGTGACGTATATTAGGCAACCCTCAAAGTATTAGTTTTTCCCGTAAAAAGTATTAGCAATCTCTCGGAAAAAATATTAGTAATCACCTTGAACATTTTTTTTGGTAATCCTCACGAAAAGTATTGATTTTTTCCTGCAAAAATATTAGTATTCCTCATAAAACATATTAATAGTCTTATTGAAAAGTATTAGGTTTTCCGATTAAAAGTATTTTAGTATATCTCCTGAAAAGTATTAGTAGTCCTCCCAAAAAGTATTAGTAGCCCTCCAAAAAGTATTAGTAGCAATGTGGTTGTTGTGGGTTTAGCGGTTGTGAAGGTCAATGGGCAGATTGACTGTGGGTCGGATAATTGGATCCGTCTAACGGATTAGATCTGTTAGACGATGTAACAAGAGACTTACCCATATATGGGAGGTGCTAAATAACCAGAATCTAGCCGGCTAAGAAGGATAAGTTTGTCTTTTGCATGGAAAGAAAAATAAGGGCTAATAAGTAATTTGGCATTTTTTATGACTAACGAGTAAGAAACATGTGCATCGCACGTGATCCATATAATTTTATTAAAATAATTATATTATTAAATAATTTTATTAATGAATATTAAAATATTTTAAAGATTTTACAAATAAATATACATTAATTAGATACTCGATTTATTAAATATTTCAAAGTACTTCATATACATTTTGTCTTTCGTAAATATATAAATCAATATGAATGATGGGGATAGTTCAAATGAGACACCCCCCTTATATAAGACGGTGAGGATTCATCCAAATCGTTGATATTTTTCAATTGAGAGTCCAGATTTAATGACTGAAAATTAGATTAATAATCAATAATCAAAATTAATAGGGGTATAATAGACTATTTAAATTTTAAGATTGTAACTGCTAAATCACATTCCTAAAAATAAGGGGATGATATGCACAAACCAGGCAACAAAATACTTCCAAATCCCGTGTATATTTAGTTTAATTCACTATTTTACTGTATATTTAAATAACGTTCCTAAAAATTAGTGTATATTTAATTCAAAAACCCCGTGTCTTTATTTTAATATTACTGTGTAATTTAAAATGTTTAACTGTATGCATATCAAATTTTGCTAAGGTGTATATTTAGTTCAGTAATACCGTGTATTTACTTTAATAGTACTGTGTAATTTAAACTATTTTATTCTATGCATATCAAATTGTCATAAAAACAATGTATAAAAAAGGAGTGTGAAAACAATACAGTATATGAAACTAATCTATACACTAAAATTTTCATAAAAATAAAGTGGGAATGTTTTAGACTAATCCCATGGATCCAGAACCATGTTCTAAACAAATGTACCTACATATACACTAATTAAATTCTAAGTATGCAATATTCATAACATAAATATACATATTCGAAAATAAACGACATGATATATTTGCATAACAAAAAAAGGAAAAGTGGGAGAAAATACAGTATTTGAAACCAATTTATACACTTAAGTATCCTAAAAAAATAGTGAAATTGTGTTACTCTAAAACCATGAATCCATAACCATTATCTAAATCAGGAGCCCACTGAAACCCATCTCCACAACAACATCCTTCTGTTTATCTGTGAATGACGCAATCGCATCAACCAATAGCTTAGGGGTTGATCTGGTACTTAGCATCGGGAAAAAATCCTTTCCCCCACCCTCACCCGCCCATTTGCCCCTTTTCCGCTTGTTAGAATCGATATTCGACTGTATACCCCCGCTACAACTACCACCAATATAGAGTGCCCTTTTCTGCTAACCTTTAGCCATCTCCACTAACGTTGACACCTGCATATTACAATAAAAAAACATGAGACTAATTAATACATAGAAAATATATTAAATATACATTTAATCAAAAATAACTATACAATAAAAAAAATATCGCAAAATAACTGACAAAACAAACACAAAACACATTCTAAATTAAAGAGATCACAGTCCGGGAGATGGCCCAAGAACCAAACAATTCATAATTTCACACAAAAAGCCCCTCAAAAGCCTCAATATTGAACCAAACAGCAGGTTAAGCACTTTTAACTCGTAGCTATACTCATATTATAAGCACCAGGTTAAGCCCCTGAAAAGCCTCAATATTTTGTCTATATCTTATCACCAACCCTTTTCAATAAAACAAATAGAATACAACAAAATGGACTTAAAGAGTTTGAAATAGCATTTGATGTTATAATTACTATCATCATCCAAAGCATCATTGACACCACATAAGAAAAGGTCATATCATTTTTCTGGCAGAGAAAATAGAAACATCAAGGAAAGCACTGAAGATAATCCATACCATAAAAACAGATAAAACTCAGAATAGCACAAAGAAATTATGTTCTAATTTCAAATTCGAGGCTCAAAGTTGATACTGTCAATTGCAATGTTGACAAATTTACTGATTTAGTCTCATTCAACAAAAGTGACCAAAAATCTCAAATCACACAGGTTACACCAACCAGCAATTGCAAGCACGCAGTGAATCAAAAGCACCCCTAAAACACTATTAATACACCACAAAAGCAATTATACGTTTTAAAACACTTATACATACATCACAAATATTATCTCTAAAACACCTAAAAACACAGAACATTTAAGAAATACAGACAATTAAGAAATACAACTAGCAGAAAAAATACAAAAAATCAGAAACCTCGGAATTGAAATTAGAACATAATTTCAGTCCAAAAAAACTCTAAAGAAACCCATACTAAACAAACTAGAGAAACCCAAAAAAAAAATAACCAGAATAACAGCACCAAAAAACCCTATAAAGAAACCCCATCGGATGTAAAACGAGCAAAATCAGAATATTTCATACTTTGATGTATAAAATAAATCTTACCAAACACAAAATCTCTAATCTTCAGCCCACTCCTTTCGAAAATCTTGAATGAAGCTTCTGAATTGAAGCAACTCTTGTCCAAAAAAAAAACGCCCACTTTGTGTTAAGAATAGGGTTATGAGCTTAAAAGTTTATGTCGTTACTGGGGGAGAAGCCGTGAATACAACGGGGACC
Source organism: Rehmannia glutinosa (assembly GCA_016081115.2). Classification (NCBI taxonomy): domain Eukaryota; kingdom Viridiplantae; phylum Streptophyta; class Magnoliopsida; order Lamiales; family Orobanchaceae; genus Rehmannia; species Rehmannia glutinosa. The sequence continues at coordinate 38,030,342 of CM071927.1, forward strand.
AAAAAGGAAAATTAAAATTTACCATCTACACTCAAATTTAGAAGACAGATTTGCCCATAATTATAAATTCGAAAATAAGATAAATTACCTATTTGATCCCCCTAAAAATTCTGAATTAACTAATTGCCTAAAATAAGGGAATAAATGTGGCCCATCCAAAAAATAAATCCAACGATTATAATAAATCCCCATCGTCTCTGATTGATATGTGTTTTGCATGTATTTTTGGCTTAATTGTAGTTAGAATAAGTTGTTATGCATGCATTACTTGAGTGAAAAGGGCTTTATTTATGTAAAGTGGAAAAGGTATTACGCTTTGCTTGTTTTGTAGGAATTAATTGATATTTGTAGCATTTTGGCGACAATTCGGAGCATTGCAGTAAAGGACCGCCAATACTTGAAGTAACGTACGATGTTTGGAGTTGAATCGAGAAGAAGTCAGACGAACTGGGCGAGAAACGGAAAGAAACGAACAAATATCAGCTCCAGCAGGTGCGCACGGGCAGGGCGTGCATCCATAGCACGACTCGTGTGCCATCCAGACTGAAAACTCAGCCCACGGCACCCTACACGGGCTGGTCGTGCATTGAGCACACGGCCCATACGTCCATTCAGTGCATGAATTTCCCTACGACACCCCGCACGCGCTCGCCATGTGCGTTTGTGCGGTAAAATAGGGGTTTCACAGATTTTAAGTAGGTTTTGACCCAAACGGAGTATAAGTAGAGACGAGGCGGCCCCGAACGAGGACACCGATTTTTGCCCTAGAACGCAGACAAAAGATCAACCTTCTACCGAAGGATTGGAGAGATTGATCGAGGTCACAACCATGCGCTTGAGGATTGAAGATAGATCGAGAGATCATCGACATCCCTGAGTTTTCTCATTCCATCGTATCATTTTCATTCGATTAGTTAGATATGAATTTGAATAATTTGTCTATGAATTATTTATTTCCCATGTCCCAGCTAAACATCTTGTGATTCCCGGGTTTGGGATTAGGTTAATGGATACTTTTGTTGGATGATTAATTGCAATTGAAGTTATTATTTTCAAACCCTATTCGAGTACTTTGTTTTAATTCTTGTTTTATTAAAAGGCCTTTGGTTTAACTTGTTTTGATGTATTGATTCATAATTCGAGAGATGAGTTTCAATACTAGATCTGTGAGTACTTGACATGAATTTTTGCAAGATTGAGAAGTCTGTGAATATTTGTGAGGATTTATAATCTTTTGTGCTTTTGGGAGTTGGATATCTCTTGTTGAGTAGAGATGCTAGCATAGATAATCCAATCAACGTTTTTACATACATCTCGAGATAGAGGGTAAAATACTTTTCGTGATTGTCTTATAGGGAAGAATAATAATAACTTTGCTTGTGATTAATCGATAATAAAAGGAGATATTAATCAAAACCATAGCCCCGAATCCATTCATCTCCTTGATCTTTCAATCAATCTTTAATTTGTTTTTTTAGGATAAATTTTTGTCTTGCATTAACAAAACCAATCACTAAATTTTGATCGTCTGGATAAAAATAAGACTATTACAATCCCAATACTTAGTACATTAATTTATTAGTCTCTATGGATTCGACTGGCTAACCCTATTCTATAAACTACACCGTACACTACAACGAAAACGAAAAATAAGTCGAACAAGTTTTTGGCGCCATTTCATTGGGGACTATTTAAATTTTTAGTACTAATATTGCGATAAATAGAATAATTTTTAATTTAGACATTTTTGTTTCTTTTTATTTGTTGTTTAAATTTTACTACTACTGTGTTTGACTTGTTTTCTTTAGTTGGTTCAGGTAGTGCATGAATACTCGCTCGAAGCAAAGAGAATTAGCATCGTTCATACCGGAGGTTGAGGCTTTTGTTAGGCGAATTAGTGCGGCTACTAAACGGGCAGAAAAACAAAGCAAGATCAGGCTATGGAGGGCGTAGAAGATAACAACAGAGGCAATAACGGAGTCGACAATGGAGGTAACAATAGGGCCAATAGGGTCGTTAATGAGTTACCAGTACCAGACGTTCCATCAGTCCAGCAGCAAGCGATTCGCGATTACTTTCGCCCACAGACAAATCACAACTATGGTGGAATTGCCAATGTCCCAATCAATGCGAATAATTTTGAGCTGAAGCCAGCACTGATCTCGATGGTGCAGCAGAATCAGTTTGGGGCTTTTCCGTCTGAGGATCCCAATTCTCATCTTGCGAACTTCATGCATATTTGCAACACAATCAAGATGAATGGGGTGACTGATGATGCTATACATTTGCGCCTATTCCCTTTCTCTTTAAGGGATAAGGCTAGAAACTGGCTAGGCACACTAACTCAGGGGAGTGTGAATACTTGGGACGAGCTGAGTTAGAAATTCTTGATTAAATACTTCCCACCAAGTAAGATACTACAACTCAAAAGTGAGATCACGCAGTTCAGGCAGTTTGATTATGAGCCACTGTATGAGGCCTGGTAGAGATTCCTGGATTTATTGAGGAGGTACCTGGAACACGGATTTCCAGAGGATCAGCAACTTTGCCTCTTTTATAACGGGTTGATGGGACAGACTAGGTCGTTTGTTGATGCCGCAGCAGGAGGTGCTTTACTGGCTAAATTTCCACAATATGCATTTAACTTGTTGGAAGAGATGGCAATGAATAGCTATCAGTGGCCCTCCGAGAGGACTAATGTGAAAAGGGTAGCCGAAGTCACTGATTCGGACCCAATTAAGGCATTGACAGCTCAGAAGACTGCGTTGACCAATCAGTTGAGTGTATTGACGAAGGGGACTAATGGAAACGCGGGTGCAAGTAATGGGGGAGTTCCTCTTGGGCTTAATTGTAGTTAGAATTAGTTGTTATGCATGCATTACTTGAGTGAAAAGGGCTTTGTTTCTGTAAAGTGGAAAAGGTATTACGCTTTACTTGTTTTGTAGGAATTAATTGATATTTGTAGCATTTTGGCGATAATTCGAAGCATTACGGTAAAGGTCCTCCAATACTTGAAGTAACGTCACGATGTTTGGAGTTGAATCGAGAAGAAGTCGATTTAACCGAGCGAGAAATGGAAAGAAACGAACACATATCGGCTTTTCAAGCCCAGTGCGCACGCAGCGGGCGGGCCCGTCCAGACGACCCGTGCGCCATCCAAATCAAGACTCAGCCCATGACACCCGCACGGGCTGGTCGTGCGTTGAGCGCATGGCCCGTCGTCCCTTCGGTGCATGAATTTCCCTACAAAGACCAAGACGGGCGGGCGTCGTGGCGCGCGGCGCACGGCCCGTGTGTTTGTGCGGTAAAATAGGGTTTGTGATTTAAGTAGGTTTTTGACCCAAACGGAGTATAAATAGAGACGAGGCGACCCGAATGAGGACACCGATTTTTGCCCTAGAACGCAGACAAAGATCAACCTTCTACCGAAGGATTGGAGAGATTGATCGAGGTCACAACCATGCGCTTGAGGATTGAAGATAGATCGAGAGATCATCGACATCCCTGAGTTTTCTCATTCCATCGTATCATTTACATTCGATTAGTTAGATATGAATTTGAATAATTTGTCTATGAATTATTTATTTCCCATGTCCGGCTAAACATCTTGTGATTCCCGGGTTTGGGATTAGGTTAATGGATACTTTTGTTGGATGATTAATTGCAATTGAAGTTATTATTTTCAAACCCTATTCGAGTACTTTGTTTTAATTCTTGTTTTATTAAAAGGCCTTTGGTTTAACTTGTTTTGATGTATTGATTCATAATTCGAGAGATGAGTTTCAATACTAGATATGTGAGTACTTGACATGAATATTTGCAAGATTGAGAAGTCTGTGAATATTTGTGAGGATTTATAATCTTTTGTGCATTTCGAGTTGGATATCTCTTGTTGAGTAGAGATCTTAGCATAGATAATCCAATCAACGTTTTTACATACAGATCTCGAGAGAGGGGTAAAATACTTTTCGTGATTGTCTTATAGGGAAGAATAATAATAACTTTGCTTGTGATTAATCTGATAATAAAAGGAGATATTAACTGAAACCATAGCCCTCGAATCCATTCATCTCCTTGATCTTTCAATCAATCTTTAATTTGTTTTTTAGGATAAATTTTTGTCTTGCATTAACAAAACCAATCACTAAATTTTGATCGTGCGGATAAAAATAAGACTATTACAATCCCAATACTTAGTACATTAATTTATTAGTCTCTGTGGATTCGACTGGCTAACCCTATTCTATAAACTACACCGTACACTTGCTAAACGAAAAATAAGTCGAACAAGTTTTTGGCGCCATTTTAGGGGACTAATTAAATTTTTAGTACTAATATTGCGATAAATAGAATAATTTTTAATTTAGACATTTTTGTTTCTTTTTATTTGTTGTTTAAATTTTACTACTACTGTGTTTGACTTGTTTTCTTTAGTTGGTTCAGGTAGTGCATGAACACTCGCTCGAAGCAAAGAGAATTAGCACCGTTCATACCGGAGGTTGAGGCTTTTGCTAGGCGAATTAGTGCGGCTACTAAACGGGCAGAAAAACAGCAAGATCAGGCTATGGAGGACGTAGAAGATAACAACAGAGGCAATAACGGAGTCGACAATGGAGGTAACAATAGGGCCAACAGGGTCGTTAATGAGTTACGCACTGCGTGACGCCCGTCGACCCAAAGAAAGCGATTCGCGATTACTTTCGCCCACAGACAAATCACAACTATGGTGGAATTGCCAATGTCCCAATCAATGCGAATAATTTTGAGCTAAAGCCAACACCGATCTCGATGGTGCGTGAGAATCGGTTTGGGGCTTTTCCGTCCGAGATCCCATTCTCATCTTGCGAACTTCATGCATATTTGCAACACAATCAAGATGAATGGGGTGACTGATGATGCTTATACATTTGCGCCTATTCCTTTCTCTTTAAGGGATAAGGCTAGAAACTGGCTAGGCACACTAACTCAGGGGAGTGTGAATACTTGGGACGAGCTGAGTTAGAAATTCTTGATTAAATACTTCCTACCAAGTAAGATACTACAACTCAAAAGTGAGATCACGCATTCGTGCAGTTTGATTATGAGCCACCGTATGAGGCCTGGTAGAGATTCCGGGATTTATTGAGGAGGTGCCGGAACTCGGATTTCCAGGAGGATCGCCACTTTGCTCTTTTTATAACGGGTTGATGGGACAGACTAGGTCGTTTGTTGATGCCGCAGCAGGAGGTGCTTTTTGGCTAAATTTCCACAATATGCATTTAACTTGTTGGAAGAGATGGCAATGAATAGCTATCAGTGGCCCTCCGAGAGGACTAATGTGAAAAGGGTAGCCGAAGTCACTGATTCGGACCCAATTAAGGCATGGCTTTCGAGAAGATGCGTTGACCAATCGATTGAGTGTATTGACGAAGGGGACTAATGGAAACGCGGTGCAAGTAATGGGGAGTTCTCTTGGGCTTAATTGTAGTTAGAATTAGTTGTTATGCATGCATTACTTGAGTGAAAAGGGCTTTGTTTCGTAAAGTAGAAAAGGTATTACGCTTTACTTGTTTTGTAGGAATTAATTGATATTTGTAGCATTTTGGCGATAATTCAAGCATTACGGTAAAGGTCCTCCAATACTTGAAGTAACGTACGATGTTTGGAGTTGAATCGAGAAGAAGTCGATTTAACCGAGCGAGAAATGGAAAGAAACGAACACATATCGCTTCAAAGAAGTGCGCACGGCGGGCGTGCGTCCATAAAGACGACCCGTGCGCCATCCAAATCAAGACTCAGCCCCATGACACCCGCACGGGCTGGTCGTGCGTTGAGCGCATGGCCCGTGCGTCCCTTCAAATGCATGAATTTCCCCTCTGACACCAGACCAAGACGGGTCTGGGGCTTGGCGTGGCGCACGGCCCGTGTGTTTGTGCGGTAAAATAGGGTTTGACATGATTTAAGTAGGTTTTTGACCCAAACGGAGTATAAATAGAGACGAGGCGACCCGAATGAGGACACCGATTTTTGCCCTAGAACGCAGACAAAGATCAACCTTCTACCGAAGGATTGGAGAGATTGATCGAGGTCACAACCATGCGCTTGAGGATTGAAGATAGATCGAGAGATCATCGACATCCCTGAGTTTTCTCATTCCATCGTATCATTTACATTCGATTAGTTAGATATGAATTTGAATAATTTGTCTATGAATTATTTATTTCCCATGTCCGGCTAAACATCTTGTGATTCCCGGGTTTGGGATTAGGTTAATGGATACTTTTGTTGGATGATTAATTGCAATTGAAGTTATTATTTTCAAACCCTATTCGAGTACTTTGTTTTAATTCTTGTTTTATTAAAAGGCCTTTGGTTTAACTTGTTTTGATGTATTGATTCATAATTCGAGAGATGAGTTTCAATACTAGATATGTGAGTACTTGACATGAATATTTGCAAGATTGAGAAGTCTGTGAATATTTGTGAGGATTTATAATCTTTTGTGCATTTGAGAGTTGGATATCTCTTGTTGAGTAGAGATGCTAGCATAGATAATTCAATCAACGTTTTTACATACATCTCGAGAGAGGGGGTAAAATACTTTTCGTGATTGTCTTATAGGGAAGAATAATAATAACTTTGCTTGTGATTAATCTGATAATAAAAGGAGATATTAACTGAAACCATAGCCCTCGAATCCATTCATCTCCTTGATCTTTCAATCAATCTTTAATTTGTTTTTTTAGGATAAATTTTTGTCTTGCATTAACAAAACCAATCACTAAATTTTGATCGTCTGGATAAAAATAAGACTATTACAATCCCAATACTTAGTACATTAATTTATTAGTCTCTGTGGATTCGACTGGCTAACCCTATTCTATAAACTACACCGTACACTTGCGGCGAAACGAAAAATAAGTCGAACAAGTTTTTGGCGCCATTGCCGGGGACTAATTAAATTTTTAGTACTAATATTGCGATAAATAGAATAATTTTTAATTTAGACATTTTTGTTTCTTTTTATTTGTTGTTTAAATTTTACTACTATCGTGTTTGACTTGTTTTCTTTAGTTGGTTGGGTAGTGCATGAACACTCGCTCAAGCAAAGAGAATTAGCACCGTTCATACCGGAGGTTGAGGCTTTTGCTAGGCGAATTAGTGCGGCTACTAAACGGGGTAAAAACAAAGAAGATCGGCTATGGAGGGCGAAGAAGATAACAACAGAGGCAATAACGGAGTCGACAATGGAGGTAACAATAGGGGCCAACAGGTCGTTAATGAGTTACGATGCCAGGCGTTCCGTCGACCCAAAGAACAAGCGATTCGCGATTACTTTCGCCCCACGACAAATCACAACTATGGTGGAATTGCCAATGTCCCAATCAATGCGAATAATTTTGAGCTAAAGCCAACACTGATCTCGATGGTGCAGCAGAATTAGTTTGGGGATTTTCCGTCTGAGGATCCCAATTCTCATCTTGCGAACTTCATGCATATTTGCAACACAATCAAGATGAATGGGGTGACTGATGATGCTATACATTTGCGCCTATTCCCTTTCTTTAAGGGATAAGGCTAGAAATCAAGCTAGGCACACTAACTCGGGAGTGTGAATACTTGGGACGAGCCGAGTTAGAAATTCTTGATTAAATACTTCCTACCAAGTAAGATACTACAACTCAAAAGTGAGATCACGCATTCAGCGAGTTTGATTATGAGCCACCTGTATGAGGCCTGGTAGAGATTCCGGATTTATTGAGGAGGTGCCCGGAACTCGGATTTCCGGAGGATCGCTGACTTTGCCTCTTTTATAACGGGTTGATGGGGATGACTAGGTCGTTTGTTGATGCCGCGCACAGAGGTGCTTTATCTTGGCTAAATTTCCACAATATGCATTTAACTTGTTGGAAGAGATGGCAATGAATAGCTATCGGTGGCCCTCCGAGAGGACTAATGTGAAAAGGGTAGCCGGGTTCGATTCGGACCCAATTAAGGCATTGATTTCGAGAAGATCTGCGTTGACCAATCAGTTGAGTGTATTGACGAAGGGGACTAATGGAAACGCGGTGCAAGTAATGGGGAGTTCCTCTTGGGCTTAATTGTAGTTAGAATTAGTTGTTATGCATGCATTACTTGAGTGAAAAGGGCTTTGTTTTTCGTAAAGTGGAAAAGGTATTACGCTTTACTTGTTTTGTAGGAATTAATTGATATTTGTAGCATTTTGGCGATAATTCGAAGCATTACGGTAAAGGTCCTCCAATACTTGAAGTAACGTACAATGTTTGGAGTTGAATCGAGAAGAAGTCAGACGAACCGAGCGAGAAATGGAAAGAAACGAACACATATCGCTTTCAAGAAGCCCAGTGCGCACGGGCAGGGCGTGCGTCCATAGCACGACCCGTGCGCCATCCAAACTGAAGACTCAGCCCATGACACCCCGCACGGGCTGGTCGTGCGTTGAGCGCATGGCCCGTGCGTCCCTTCAGTGCATGAATTTCCCTACAGCACCCCGCACGGGCTGGGCGTGCGCGTGGCGCACGGCCCGTGTGTTTGTGCGGTAAAATAGGGGTTTGACAGATTTAAGTAGGTTTTTGACCCAAACGGAGTATAAATAGAGACGAGGCGACCCCGAATGAGGACACTGATTTTTGCCCTAGAACGCAGACAAAAGATCAACCTTCTACCGAAGGATTGGAGAGATTGATCGAGGTCACAACCATGCGCTTGAGGATTGAAGATAGATCGAGAGATCATCGACATCCCTGAGTTTTCTCATTCCATCGTATCATTTACATTCGATTAGTTAGATATGAATTTGAATAATTTGTCTATGAATTATTTATTTCCCATGTCCGGCTAAACATCTTGTGATTCCCGGGTTTGGGATTAGGTTAATGGATACTTTTGTTGGATGATTAATTGCAATTGAAGTTATTATTTTCAAACCCTATTCGAGTACTTTGTTTTAATTCTTGTTTTATTAAAAGGCCTTTGGTTTAACTTGTTTTGATGTATTGATTCATAATTCGAGAGATGAGTTTCAATACTAGATATGTGAGTACTTGACATGAATATTTGCAAGATTGAGAAGTCTGTGAATATTTGTGAGGATTTATAATCTTTTGTGCATTTGAGAGTTGGATATCTCTTGTTGAGTAGAGATCTTTAGCATAGATAATCCAATCAACGTTTTTACATACATCTCGAGAGAGGGGGTAAAATACTTTTCGTGATTGTCTTATAGGGAAGAATAATAATAACTTTGCTTGTGATTAATCTGATAATAAAAGGAGATATTAACTGAAACCATAGCCCTCGAATCCATTCATCTCCTTGATCTTTCAATCAATCTTTAATTTGTTTTTTTAGGATAAATTTTTGTCTTGCATTAACAAAACCAATCACTAAATTTTGATAAATGCCGGATAAAAATAAGACTATTACAATCCCAATACTTAGTACATTAATTTATTAGTCTCTGTGGATTCGACCTGGCTAACCCTATTCTATAAACTACACCGTACACTTGCGGCGAAACGAAAAATAAGTCGAACAAGTTTTTGGCGCCATTGCCGGGGACTAATTAAATTTTTAGTACTAATATTGCGATAAATAGAATAATTTTTAATTTAGACATTTTTGTTTCTTTTTATTTGTTGTTTAAATTTTACTACTACTGTGTTTGACTTGTTTTCTTTAGTTGGTTCAGGTAGTGCATGAACACTCGCTCGAAGCAAAGAGAATTAGCACCGTTCATACCGGAGGTTGAGGCTTTTGCTAGGCGAATTAGTGCGGCTACTAAACGGGCAGAAAAACAGCAAGATCAGGCTATGGAGGACGTAGAAGATAACAACAGAGGCAATAACGGAGTCGACAATGGAGGTAACAATAGGGCCAACAGGGTCGTTAATGAGTTACCAGTACCAGACGTTCCGTCAGTCCAGCAGCAAGCGATTCGCGATTACTTTCGCCCACAGACAAATCACAACTATGGTGGAATTGCCAATGTCCCAATCAATGCGAATAATTTTGAGCTAAAGCCAACACTGATCTCGATGGTGCAGCAGAATCAGTTTGGGGCTTTTCCGTCTGAGGATCCCAATTCTCATCTTGCGAACTTCATGCATATTTGCAACACAATCAAGATGAATGGGGTGACTGATGATGCTATACATTTGCGCCTATTCCCTTTCTCTTTAAGGGATAAGGCTAGAAACTGGCTAGGCACACTAACTCAGGGGAGTGTGAATACTTGGGACGAGCTGAGTTAGAAATTCTTGATTAAATACTTCCTACCAAGTAAGATACTACAACTCAAAAGTGAGATCACGCAGTTCAGGCAGTTTGATTATGAGCCACTGTATGAGGCCTGGTAGAGATTCCGGGATTTATTGAGGAGGTGCCTGGAACTCGGATTTCCAGAGGATCAGCAGCTTTGCCTCTTTTATAACGGGTTGATGGGACAGACTAGGTCGTTTGTTGATGCCGCAGCAGGAGGTGCTTTACTGGCTAAATTTCCACAATATGCATTTAACTTGTTGGAAGAGATGGCAATGAATAGCTATCAGTGGCCCTCCGAGAGGACTAATGTGAAAAGGGTAGCCGAAGTCACTGATTCGGACCCAATTAAGGCATTGACAGCTCAGAAGACTGCGTTGACCAATCAGTTGAGTGTATTGACGAAGGGGACTAATGGAAACGCGGGTGCAAGTAATGGGGGAGTTCCTCTTGGGCTTAATTGTAGTTAGAATTAGTTGTTATGCATGCATTACTTGAGTGAAAAGGGCTTTGTTTCTGTAAAGTGGAAAAGGTATTACGCTTTACTTGTTTTGTAGGAATTAATTGATATTTGTAGCATTTTGGCGATAATTCGGAGCATTACGGTAAAGGTCCTCCAATACTTGAAGTAACGTACGATGTTTGGAGTTGAATCGAGAAGAAGTCAGACGAACCGAGCGAGAAATGGAAAGAAACGAACACATATCAGCTTCAGCAGGTGCGCACGGGCAGGGCGTGCGTCCATAGCACGACCCGTGCGCCATCCAAACTGAAGACTCAGCCCATGACACCCCGCACGGGCTGGTCGTGCGTTGAGCGCACGGCCCGTGCATCCCTTTAGTGCATGAATTTCCCTACAGCACCCCGCACGGGCTGGGCGTGCGCGTGGCGCACGGCCCGTGTGTCTGTGCGGGAAAATAGGGTTTGACTGATTTAAGTAGGTTTTTGACCCAAACGGAGTATAAATAGAGACGAGGCGACCCCGAATGAGGACACTGATTTTTGCCGTAGAACTCAGAGAAAAGAGCAACTTTCTATCGAAGGATTGGAGAGATTGATCGAGGTCACAACCACGCGCTTGAGGATTGAAGATAGATCGAGAGATCATCGACATCCCTGAGTTTTCTCATTCCATCGTATCATTTACTTTCGATTAGTTAGATATGAATTTGAATAATTTGTGTATGAATTATTTATTTCCCATGTCTGGCTAAACATCTTGTGATTCCCGGGTTTAGGATTAGGTTAATGGATACTTTTGTTGGATGATTAATTGCAATTGAAGTTATTATTTTCAAACCCTATTCGAGTACTTTGTTTTAATTCTTGTTTTATCAAAAGGCCTTTGGTTTAACTTGTTTTGATGTATTGATTCATAATTCGAGAGATGAGTTTCAATACTAGATATGTGAGTACTTGACATGAATATTTGCAAGATTGAGAAGTCTGTGAATATTTGTGAGGATTTATAATCTTTTGTGCATTTGAGAGTTGGATATCTCTTGTTGAGTAGAGATGCTAGCATAGATAATCCAATCAACGTTTTTACATACATCTCGAGAGAGAGGGTAAAATACTTTTCGTGATTGTCTTATAGGGAAGAATAATAATAACTTTGCTTGTGATTAATCTGATAATAAAAGGAGATATTAACTGAAACCATAACCCTCGAATCCATTCATCTCCTTGATCTTTCAATCAATCTTTAATTTGTTTTTTTAGGATAAATTTTTGTCTTGCATTAACAAAACCAATCACTAAATTTTGATCGTCTGGATAAAAATAAGACTATTACAATCCCAATACTTAGTACATTAATTTATTAGTCTCTGTGGATTCGACCTGGCTAACCCTATTCTATAAACTACACCGTACACTTGCGGTGAAACGAAAAATAAGTCGAACAAGTTTTTGGCGCCGTTGCCGGGGACTAATTAAATTTTTAGTACTAATATTGCGATAAATAGAATAATTTTTAATTTGGACATTTTTGTTTCTTTTTATTTGTTGTTTAAATTTTACTACTACTGTGTTTGACTTGTTTTCTTTAGTTGGTTCAGGTAGTGCATGAACACTCGCTCGAAGCAAAGAGAATTAGCACCGTTCATACCGGAGGTTGAGGCTTTTGCTAGACGAATTAGTGCGGCTACTAAACGGGCAGAAAAACAGCAAGATCAGGCTATGGAGGACGTAGAAGATAACAACAGAGGCAATAACGGAGTCGACAATGGAGGTAACAATAGGGCCAACAGGGTCGTTAATGAGTTACCAGTACCAGACGTTCAGTGAGTCCAGCAGCAAGCGATTCGCGATTACTTTTTCTCCCACGACAAATCACAACTATGGTGGAATTGCCAATGTCCCAATCAATGCGAATAATTTTGAGTGAAGCCAAAGACTCGATCTCGATGGTGCAAAGCGAGAATCGATTTGGGGCTTTTCCGTCTGAGGATCCCAATTCTCATCTTGCGAACTTCATGCATATTTGCAACACAATCAAGATGAATGGGGTGACTGATGATGCTATACGTTTGCGCCTATTCCCTTTCTCTTTAAGGGATAAGGCTAGAAACTGGCTAGGCACACTAACTCAGGGGAGTGTGAATACTTGGGACGAGCTGAGTTAGAAATTCTTGATTAAATACTTCCCACCAAGTAAGATACTACAACTCAAAAGTGAGATCACGCAGTTCAGGCAGTTTGATTATGAGCCACTGTATGAGGCCTGGTAGAGATTCCGGGATTTATTGAGGAGGTGCCTGGAACACGGATTTCCAGAGGATTAGCAGCTTTACCTCTTTTATAACTGGTTGATGGGACAGACTAGGTCGTTTGTTGATGCCGCAGCAGGAGGTGCTTTACTGGCTAAATTTCCACAATATGCATTTAACTTGTTGGAAGAGATGGCAATGAATAGCTATCAGTGGCCCTCCGAGAGGACTAATGTGAAAAGGGTAGCCGAAGTCACTGATTCGGACCCAATTAAGGCATTGACAGCTCAGAAGACTGCGTTGACCAATCAGTTGAGTGTATTGACGAAGGGGACTGATGGAAACGCGGGTGCAAGTAATGGGGGAGTTCCTCTTGGGCTTAATTGTAGTTAGAATTAGTTGTTATGCATGCATTACTTGAGTGAAAAGGGCTTTGTTTTGTAAAGTGGAAAAGGTATTACGCTTTACTTGTTTTGTAGGAATTAATTGATATTTGTAGCATTTTGGCGATAATTCGGAGCATTACGGTAAAGGTCCTCCAATACTTAAAGTAACGTACGATGTTTGGAGTTGAATCGAGAAGAAGTCAGACGAACCGAGCGAGAAATGGAAAGAAACGAACACATATCAGATTCAGCAGGTGCGCACGGGCGGGCGTGCGTCCACAAGACGACGACCGTGCGCCATCCAAATCAAGACTCAGCCCATGACACCCGCATGGGCTGGTCGTGCGTTGAGCGCCGCACGGCGCGGCGTCCCTTCCAGTGCATGAATTTCCCCTACAAAGACCAAGACGGGCGGGCGTGTGCGCGTGGCGCACGGCCCGTGTGTCTGTGCGGGAAAATAGGGGTTTGACAGATTTAAGTAGGTTTTGACCCAAACGGAGTATAAATAGAGACGAGGCGACCCCGAATGAGGACACTGATTTTTGCCCTAGAACGCAGAGAAAAGAGCAACCTTCTATCGAAGGATTGGAGAGATTGATCGAGGTCACAACCACGCGCTTGAGGATTGAAGATAGATCGAGAGATCATCGACATCCTTGAGTTTTCTCATTCCATCGTATCATTTACTTTCGATTAGTTAGATATGAATTTGAATAATTTGTGTATGAATTATTTATTTCCCATGTCTGGCTAAACATCTTGTGATTCCCGGGTTTAGGATTAGGTTAATGGATACTTTTGTTGGATGATTAATTGCAATTGAAGTTATTATTTTCAAACCCTATTCGAGTACTTTGTTTTAATTCTTGTTTTATCAAAAGGCCTTTGGTTTAACTTGTTTTGATGTATTGATTCATAATTCGAGAGATGAGTTTCAATACTAGATATGTGAGTACTTGACATGAATATTTGCAAGATTGAGAAGTCTGTGAATATTTGTGAGGATTTATAATCTTTTGTGCATTTGAGAGTTGGATATCTCTTGTTGAGTAGAGATGCTAGCATAGATAATCCAATCAACGTTTTTACATACATCTCGAGAGAGAGGGTAAAATACTTTTCGTGATTGTCTTATAGGGAAGAATAATAATAACTTTACTTGTGATTAATCTAATAATAAAAGGAGATATTAACTGAAACCATAGCCCTCGAATCCATTCATCTCCTTGATCTTTCAATCAATCTTTAATTTGTTTTTTAGGATAAATTTTTGTCTTGCATTAACAAAACCAATCACTAAATTTTGATAAATGCGGATAAAAATAAGACTATTACAATCCCAATACTTAGTACATTAATTTATTAGTCTCTGTGGATTCGACCGGCTAACCCTATTCTATAAACTACACCGTACACTTGCGGTGAAACAAAAAATAAGTCGAACAAGTTTTTGGCGCGTTCTTGGGGACTAATTAAATTTTTAGTACTAATATTGCGATAAATAGAATAATTTTTAATTTAGACATTTTTGTTTCTTTTTATTTGTTGTTTAAATTTTACTACTCTATGTGTTTGACTTGTTTTCTTTAGTTGGTTCGGGTAGTGCATGAACACTCGCTCAAGCAAAGAGAATTAGCACCGTTCATACCGGAGGTTGAGGCTTTTGCTAGGCGAATTAGTGCGGCTACTAAACGGGCGTAAAAACAAAGCAAGATCGGGCTATGGAGGGCGTAGAAGATAACAACAGAGGCAATAACGGAGTCGACAATGGAGGTATCAATAGGGCCAACAGGGTCGTTAATGAGTTCACAGTACCAGGCGCCCGTCGCCCAAGAAGAAGCGATTCGCGATTACTTTCGCCCACGGACAAATCACAACTATGGTGGAATTGCCAATGTCCCAATCAATGCGAATAATTTTGAGTCAAGCCAAGACTCGATCTCGATGGTGCGGCGAGAATCGATTTGGGGCTTTTCCGTCGAGGATCCCAATTCTCATCTTGCGAACTTCATGCATATTTGCAACACAATCAAGATGAATGGGGTGACGATGATGCTATACGTTTGCGCCTATTCCCTTTCTCTTTAAGGGATAAGGCTAGAAATCGCAGCACACTAACTCGGGGAGTGTGAATACTTGGGGACGAGCCGAGTTAGAAATTCTTGATTAAATACTTCCCACCAAGTAAGATACTACAACAAAAAAGTGAGATCACGCAGATTAAGGCGGTTTGATTATGAGCCACTGTATGAGGCACGTTAGAGATTCCGGATTTATTGAGGAGGTGCCTGGAACACGGATTTCCGGAGGATCGTGACTTTGCCTCTTTTATAACGGGTTGATGGGACAGACTAGGTCGTTTGTTGATGCCGCAGCGGAGAGGTGCTTTTATTGGCTAAATTTCCACAATATGCATTTAACTTGTTGGAAGAGATGGCAATGAATAGCTATCAGTGGCCCTCCGAGAGGACTAATGTGAAAAGGGTAGCCGAAGTCACTGATTCGGACCCAATTAAGGCATTGACAGCTCAGAAGACTGCGTTGACCAATCAGTTGAGTGTATTGACGAAGGGGACTGATGGAAACGCGGGTGCAAGTAATGGGGGAATTCCTCTTGGGCTTAATTGTAGTTAGAATTAGTTGTTATGCATGCATTACTTGAGTGAAAAGGGCTTTGTTTCTGTAAAGTGGAAAAGGTATTACGCTTTGGTTAATTGCAATTGAAGTTATTAATTGCAAGTGGAAAAGGTATTACGCTTTGCATTACTTAATGGATACTTTTGTTGGATGATTAATTGCAATTGAAGTTATTATTTTCAAACCCTATTCGAGTACTTTGTTTTAATTCTTGTTTTATCAAAAGGCCTTTGGTTTAACTTGTTTTGATGTATTGATTCATAATTCGAGAGATGAGTTTCAATACTAGATATGTGAGTACTTGACATGAATATTTGCAAGATTGAGAAGTATGTGAATGTTTGTGAGGATTTATAATCTTTTGTGCATTTGAGAGTTGGATATCTCTTGTTGAGTAGAGATGCTAGCATAGATAATCCAATCAACGTTTTTACATACATCTCGAGAGAGAGGGTAAAATACTTTTCGTGATTGTCTTATAGGGAAGAATAATAATAACTTTGCTTGTGATTAATCTGATAATAAAAGGAGATATTAATTGAAACCATAGCCCTCGAATCCATTCATCTCCTTGATCTTTCAATCAATCTTTAATTTGTTTTTTTAGGATAAATTTTTGTCTTGCATTAACAAAACCAATCACTAAATTCTGATCGTCTGGATAAAAATAAGACTATTACAATCCCAATACTTAGTACATTAATTTATTAGTCTCTGTGGATTCGACCTTGCTAACCCTATTCTATAAGCTACATCGTACACTTGCGGTGAACCTAAAAATAAGGTGAACAATCTCATATAAGGGTTGGTGTCCCATTTGAACCAAATCCTGCGAATGATTAAGTAAATTTTTTAAAGAACTCAATCCAATTAAAAATTTGAAATTAATATAACAACAAAATAAGTTCTTATATAAGCTTACAATCATATTAATCAATCTTGTTAAATTTTAAAGGCTGTAAAAGTCTTTTTCTTAATTAATTTCAAAATTCTTTTAATATTATAAGCATTATACATTATTATTCAGTGATTCATGAGCTAAAATTTAAAACAGCTAGTCTCTTATGAGATCATCTCATGGATCTAGATCCGTGAGACAGAGCTCCATACCCGAACCTGACCCGCTGCTCCAAACCCAGACAAAAATCCCGCCCACTGACTCTCCCCAACCCAACTAACAACCCGTTGACTCTCCCCAACCCAACTAACACCCACAGGTCCATGCATACGGCCCCAAAAAAACGTAATCCGCTCTTCCCAATACCCTGGAAGCTGGACCAAGAAACTCACAGCTGCAAGATGTTATACACGACGATGGTGAACCATGAACACCATCTCCGGCACTGAACAATGGAAAATTGCGATGCTCGTGACAATGAAGGTACTACAATCAATTCATACAACAATACTATTTCGCGATTTTGGATGTTAAATACAAAACTGCTGCGTTTTATATGTAAATTTTTGTGTTTTGTAGATGAAATTTTTGTTTTGGATACTAGTGGTGTACCAAATGCTGATAAATCAAACGATGGTAATGTTCATAATATAGTTTAAATGTATTACTTTTCCAGTAAAAAGTATTACTTTATCTGTGAAAAATATTACGTTTTCTGTGAAAAGTATCAATTTCAAAACATATAGTTTTACAGTCTCTTATGTGTATCTCTTTGGTTTTTGTAGATGACCTTCTTATTTTAACTACCAGTATTGTACCACAAGCAGAGAAATCAAAAGAAGGTAATGTGTAGCATATTTGACACTTTAGTTTTAAAAGTATTACTTTTACTATAAAAGGTATTGCTTTTTGTATGAAAAGTATTATATTTCTGACATAAGGTATCACATTTTAGGTGGAGCAATTGTTATTGATTCTAGTGATGAAACTGATGAAATTACTAATTTCAAAGATGCAAGTGATATATTTCCTATTGAAGATGAAGGTAGTGGTTACTTATTGTTTGTTATTTTGAATATTAAGTACAAAAATGATTTTATAAAAAATTATGCAGAAAACAATAGTGGTGGATTTGATGTAAGTGGTTCTCTTCTTCATTTAACACGAGGAACAATCAAAGAAATGCATAAGTTCTATTGTGATCATGCTCGTCTTTGTTGGATTGATGTCTACGTAAATTAAGCGCTAGAAAATCTATAGGTATTGCTTACCACATAAAAGTATCACTTTGTACATAAAAAGTTTCACGTTTCACATAAAAGTATCACTTTTATCCGTAAAAGTATCATAACTTTTCTTCCGCTAGTTTTTTTAATTTTTTCAGCAAGAGTATTGCTTTGCACATAATAAGTACCACTTTTATCAATAGTAGTATTACTTTTCTTATAAAAAGTTTCAGTTACATATGTTTTATTTCCATTTCAGATGAAGTGGGTGTTGTCATTGAGAAATATTTTGTAAGTTCTGCTTCTGGATTTAAGGACACCACTAGCACAATAAAAAAGAAGACTAATGTTACGCGCACAAGATGCAAAGCTTCATTGCGGATAAAATTAAATGGGGACGGACTTTATGAAGTTCTTCAACATGTCACAGACCACAATCATCCACTAACTAGAAAGGAATGGAGTCATCTACATCGTTCAGAAAGAGTCATTACGAGTGAAAAAAGCAAAGCTATTGAAGATACGATATCTTGCGGAATGAGAGCTACTCAGTCTTACATATATATGGTTCATGATGCAGGAGGAAAAGAATCCATTGGCCATACTTTGAAAGATCATATGAATTTTCTTAACCGTTTGAAAATGGAAGCAATAGAAGGCGGTGATGCACAAACTTTGATTGACATCTTATATCAACAAGATACAGAAGAAGAAGACTTCTTTTTTAGAGTGAAGTTGGATGACATGGGTAGATTAAGTAATCTATTTTAGAGGGATTCCATGATGAAGGAAGACTACAAGATATATGGTGATGTTATGGTATTTGACACAACATATCGCACGAATAAGTATAACTTGATTTGTGCTCCTTTTGTTGGGGTAAATAATCATCGGAAAAATGTGGTTTTTCGGTTGTGCTTTCTTATCCGATGAAAAGGCTGACTCATTTGAATGGCTTTTCCAAGTTTTTATGAAGTCAATGGGTGGGAAATATCCTATTGCTTTTTTCACTGATCAAGACCAAGCGATTAGCAATGCTATTTAAAAGGTGTGATGTACAGAAAGCATAAAATAGATACTTTTAGTAACAAAAATGATACTTTACTTCATAAAACAGATACTTTTCCTCAGAAATCAGATAGTTTGTTTTTAAACTAATTTTTTTCCCTTACTTTTATGTAGGTTTTCCCTAAAACAAGCCATAGACTATGCTTATGGCACCTTCACCAGAATGCTATAAGTCGGTTTGGACGGCTGAAATACAATAATTCTTTCAAGGAAACGTTCAATAAATGTTTGACTGGTTGCATTGATGAAAATGACTTTGAAAGTTGTTGGAAATCGATGATATTGCAATATGAGTTGCAAGATGGCTCTTGGTTTAAACGTATGTATGATTTAAAGCAGAAATGGTGTACTGCACTAAGCAAAGATTTCTTTTCTGCGGGAATATTATCTTCATAAAGGAGTGAGAGTATGAACAATGCAATAGGATTCAATGCCAGGAAAACAACCACTTTAACTGAATTTCATGACATTTTCCAAGGGGCAATAAAGCGTTGGAGAAACACTGAAAAAGAAAATAAATTCCAATGCTCAAGATCAATTCCAAAATTTGTGCTACCATTGACCGGAATGTTGAAGCATGTTGCAGAGGTATATACACTAACAATTTTTAGGGATTTTGAGGCTGAGTTCATTAAAAATATATCTACCAACTGCACCACTGTTGAGGTTGAACAAAACTTAATGGTTTATGACATATTATCAAATGATGATAATTGTTGTCATCGTGTGGTGTATGATTGTTTACATACTTTCATTAATTGTTGTTGTAAAAAGTCCGAAGAGTGTGGTTTACTTTGTTCTAATAGCTTAAGAGCGCTACATATGCATTCTATATCAAAAATTTTGGACTGTTACATCGCCGAAACATGGACAAAGTTTGCAAAAACTAAATTGTGGGAAAAGTTCAGTTCGAGAATTGAAAGTTCAGATAAGCCTAATGATTGTGTTCCTTGGAGACATGAAATGACACGCAAATATTATAATCTTGTTCTGAAATGCCAATACAATGAGGATGCAAGAATCATTATAAAAGATGGCTACAACAGGGATTTTATGGTTGTTGATGCGTTGACAGATATACCAGATTCAACAGAGCGCAATGATGTTTCAAGTTCTTCTACAAACATTTTGGATCCAATACGATCAGTTACAAAGGGGAGGAAACAAAGGATGAAAGGGCATTTCCAAAAAAACAAGAAGAAGAGAAGCGGTGAAACTTTAGATACACATCCATCAAAGGAGTTTGGTTCAAAAATTCCTAATCCTAGATTGTTTTAGTAATCGACTCAATACTTATCAAACTGATACTATTGTTTTGTAGTTTTTTAAATTAATATTTTGGCCATATTTATTTGATGATTTGTTAGTAAGAAAGGTAATACTTTATGCACAAAAACTGATACTTTGTTGGTGAAAAGTGATTTTCTGTTGGTGAAAAGTGATACTTTATGAACATAAAACAGTGAAAATTTAAACATATACCTTTTTGGTAAAAGGTGATACTTTGTTAGTAAAAATTGATACTTTATTCATAAAAAATGATACTTTAAATATATTTTTTGTTGTGAAAGGAAAAATATGACTGAATCAATCATACATGAGGTTTATTTGTAATGAGATCAAAGTAATCAAACATATCAATCGTGCGATGCAAGCATTGGAGTATTGGCAACATATCGGTAGTTGGAACGATGAAATTACACTTAGTAAAGCAAGAAAGATTCAATTTTAATTGTGACAAAATATAACCATTTTTTGGGGGTATGAGATTTTTAATTCAAATTTGGACTGAGAGTTTCCATTCGAGTTATACTTTGTTGGTGAATATTGATACTTTATGCACATAAACTGATACTTTTAAATACATATAACGAAAACTATGCATGTTTTCCATACACGAAAAGATACTTTCTTAGTAAAAAGTCATACTTTAAGCACGAAAGTGATACTCTAAACACAAAAACATAAAGCATGTTTTCCCCATACAGAATTGTATCCCAACAAGCATAAAACTTCAAAAACATCCAAGAAATTACAAACTAACTACAAATCCCATTACCCTATCAACCATCACTACTGATAACATCCAAAAAGTATCTTTACACACTTAAAATATCCGTTCTACATTGCAATTCAAAAAATTCTTTTGTTCTTTTTCTCCTTCATAACTCTGAACAGCATAACATCTTTCTCCATTTGAACCCTCATTTCATTCAAACGATGTAGCACAATCCTTGAACAATACGACGCCCTCAACTTACGTCGTTCTTCTGGCTACAATAACAAAAGAAAAAAATTAGTATACACAAATGATATTTATGACATTAAAACTTCAAAACAAAGAAAAAGATTCTTACTCAGACACAAATTTGGCTCAGTGTACACACTCCCCCTGAAGGTTTTCATGCGATGCATTAGAAAAACACCACAATCGATGTTTTTTAAATTGCTTTGCCATGGAAAAGGGACATTTTCAAGCATATATCCCTCAACTTCTTCAGCTTTGGGGTGTTGCTGCTCCTTCAGAAAAACTGACATTTCTCTTTGCTAAAAAAAAAACTGTTACATTAAATATAAAACACTACTTACATTTTCAAAAAATAAAAAATGATACAAGGAGATATAATTATTTACCACCAATTTTGCAAGATCCACATAATCAACAACAACATCTTCATGGTGCACCATGTTATCAAGATATTGCACCTTTCGATCCGCAAAATTGATGACAGTGCAGAAGTAGTGTTGCCCATAGCATACTAGTATAAAAATCTACATTTACAACAAATAGAGACTTAACCTTTCGTGTTATAAAGCAAATACAAAAAAGCAAACAAAAATCAATCTTACCAAATCCACAGTTCTCAAATCCTTGAAATTTCTAGACAATATCATGTTGTTCCAGCAATCTCTGACATTTTTTGAATTATCTTGGTCTCCAACTTTATTGAACAACTTCTGAAGGTACAACTGTTGTAAAAAAAGAAATTAATTAAAATACTGAAATGTTTTTTTTTGCTTCAATGTGGTACAATTGTAGATAAAAGTAGTACTTACAAAGTGTTGGGTATTGAAATAAAAATAATTTGAGGCTCTGGGATCTTTGTTAAGCAATACAGCCCATACATTTATAATGCTTACATGGATCAACTTCGATGAGTTCATCGTTGAAATCCCATTAAAGGCAATAAAGTGAGCCCCATCATGAGCAAAGGCATTTGACCTAAATTTTTGAAAACAAAATACAAAGTTGGTCAGAAATTCATAGTGATACTTTGTTGGTAAAAATTGATATTTTATGCACATAAGGTTATACTTCTAAATTAAAAAAGTGATACTCAAATCAAAATACTTTCAGCATACTTACTCTATCATTCGTTTGTGAGTGAAAAAGCAATAATATACGATATCTTTCTCTTTCCTGCTCATATGCTCAAGAGAATCTTTGTTTTTCTTCATAAATTGGCAATGGAAAGTTGCTCCCTCTGCAATAGGCCAGGGCTCATCTTTTTTCTCTGCCTCCCTAGACACTCTTTCATCACCAAATCCAGAAACTCCTTCGTCTTGAGAAAAAAATTCTTTGTGAATTTCATCACCAAACTTTTCGATATCATCCTCAGGAGTTAGCAGCTCAAAATTTGGCATCTCATCTTCCAGTTTTTTCATCCTCTCAAAGTTCTCCACAACTTTGTCAATGTACTCATGAAGTCTGACATGCGAAAAGAACTTCTGGCTCTCAGTCACTGGAGACTGTGAAGAACTTGCAATTTGTTTCTCTTGCTTCCCTTCATTCTTCAGATTGTTCAACATCTCCATGTGATATCTGGTTAGAACATTGAAGTTCCTCCTAAATAGCAGAAATACTTCATGGACATTCTACAATTATAAAAAACAAAATAGTAAGTGAAAAAGTTGTACTTTTAAGGTTAAAAGTGATATTTTTAGGGGTGAAAGTGATACTACAATACTTGACAGACAAACACTCATACACAAAATACTTTTATCCCTAAAAATGATACTTTATGAGCAAAAAGTAATACTTTTATGGGTAAAATTGATACTCTATACATGAGAAATATCACCAAAAAACATACTCATATATAGTATACTTATATTAATAAAACTGATACTTTTAGACATGAAAATCATACTATTACAGTTACAAGTGATACTCCATAATTGACAAAATCACTAAAGCATATACAAACTTACATCTCTAGCCATCCTGTGCACCTCATCATCCAAAAGCTCATCACCTCTCGGTAGCTTCAGATTTATAAAATCTAACGGATTCTCAACACCGTCATCACGCTTCTCTTTCTCAGTTCCTGCATCTGGCTCTTTCTCAATCTCTTCATCATCATCCTCATTTGATTCATCAGTCTCTTTGTCGGGCTCTTTCTCACCACGGTTTTTCTCAGCGTGTAGAAATCAGAGCTAGACTGCTTGGTTCTATGAAAGTATAGAATCAGTAACACAATAATGCAACCACTGACATATCTTGCGCTCGAATTCTCGTTGCCTTGTTCACTCCCACACACAACGTTTTTAAAATGTACGGACACCAGTCGTACTCTCCTATCATATTCACTTCAGCCAAACATTTTATACAGTTCAAATCCACCTCCTATTGCTCCTAGGTGTTAAAAATATAGACAAACACTAAATAACAAAAACTCTCTTAAAATCATCACCACCATCCAATAACGTACTAAAAACTCTCTTCAAACTAGGCACTAAACTGTCAGCATCAATGCCATAATTCTCCTTCAACTCGTCCATAAAAACAACGGACTCACCCCACTTAAGCTCTTCAACAGCCTGTCCATTCCCCCTAGGTACTAAAAAGACGTCCTGAATATTGTCAGCAGTTACGGCAAAAGCAAAATTGTCAAATCTCAACATTCGACTGGTACCATTAAAACTTTTTACCAGTCTTCTAACCATATACTTGGGGAATGATGACTCAATTGAAAACTTCAACAAACCCCCAAAGCCTATATTTTCTACATCTTCCTTTTGTCTATCAGTTAAACTACTTATAACCTCAAACAACTCCTGAGGTTTACACTGCGAAATAAAATCACTGAAATTAAATAACACATATTTCTCAGAAAACATCTAATAATTAACAAATCAAATCATTATTCACATAGAAAATTTTATTAATAGCAAAAAATACATTTATACCTAGCTTTCTTCTTCTTCTTGCCACCTTCCTCCTCGTCCACCACAATTTTTTTGTCTTTGCTGCAAAACAAACAAAAAACACTGTTAATAGAAAACACGACAAAAAAGATTATTACTAAAAACACTATATATTACCTTTCTTCAGTCACATCTTTCTTTACTTTCCCTGAAATCCTCATATTCTTTACGACATTTTGACCCTCCTCGTCAATTTTTTCTTTTTTTGGTTTTACATCCTCATCAACTTTTCTTTTTCCAAAGATCATGTTTACTTTTTCTCGCCCCCGATCTTTTTCCATCTCGGACTTAGGACTTTAACCTTGTAATACCTTTTTCCTTTCTATTTTCTCGTTATTTTAACTCCTTATCCGTAACAAGAACTATTCTTTGATTCATCACCTATTGTAATTCCCTATAAAAAACATATGGAGTACTATATCATTACAAAAACACATTATACATTTTACATACATGGTGATACTTTTTATATGAAAAGTTATACATGTTATATAAAAAGTGATACTTTTCATAATATTACAAAATCACATGTATAAAAAACACATGTAATACTTTGTTTATAACAACTGATACTTTCACCAACAAAAATAATACTTGTAAAGGCAAAAGTGATACTATACATTTACATAAGAACATAAACACAATGGTCAGAAACCTAAAAATACAACTAAAACACATGCTCAAATTAAACCCATAGTATACACTTCATTACAAAAACATATGGAACACTATATCATTGCAAAAAACTCATGATACTTTTTATATACAAGGTGATACTTTTTATATTAGAAGTTATACTTGTTATATAAACGTGATACTTATTATGTAAAAAGTGATACTTTTCATAGAACAACATAATAAAAAACACATGTAATACTTTATTTACAACAACTGACACTTTTACGACCAAAAGTAATACTTGTAAGGGCAAAGGTGATACTATAAAATTTACATACGAAATACCTAACCCTGAAATACATGTAAAACACATGTAATACTTCCTTTACAACAACTGATACATTTACGACCAAAAGTAATACTTGTATGGTCAAAATTGATACTATACATTTACGTAAGAACTTAGTAAACACAATGGTACTTCGTATGTGAATTACAGAAACCTAAAATACATCTAAAACATATGCTAGAATTAAATCCATAGTACACACTTCAGTTGAAAAATACATGCTCAAAAGAAACCCTAACAAAATACGAACTGAAATTTAAACCCTAACATACAGATCAAGTTTGTGTGGAATGACAAGTGTGAGGCTAGTTTCAAGAGTGAAGAAACGACTCACTCTGACTCAGTCTTAGCCCTTCCAAAGGGTACAAAAACTTTCGTCTACAAATGATGCATCAAAGGAAGGACTAGGAGCAGTTCTCATGCAGGAAGGAAAGGTCATCGCTTATGTATCACGAAAGCTCAAGCCGTATGAGGCCAATTACCCAACGCATGACTTGGAATTGGTAGCGATAGTATTCGCGTTAAAGAAATGGAGGTACTATCTCTACGGAGCAACCTTCACGATTTTCACTAATCAAAAGAGCTTGAAGTATTTATTCTCTCAGAAAGACCTCAATCTGAGGCAACGGAGATGGAAGGAATTAATTAAGGACTATCACTTTGATATTCAATACCATCCCGGGAAGCTAACGTAGTAGCTGACGCCTTGAGCAGAAAGGCGAGTTTAGCCAGACTAATGATTCGAGAGTGGAAATCATTAGAAGAGTTGAGCACTTGGAATCCGACGAGAACCAATACTCATAGATGTGCTAACATTTCGGTTAAACCCGATCTGCTAAACGAGATCAAAGAAGAACAGGGAACATATGTGCATCGTCAAAAACTTAAAGAGAAGATACTTAAGGGAGAGAGTTCAAAATTCTCGGTACATGAAGATGGAATTATTAGATTCCAAAAATCAAGTTTGTGTACTGAGTGACTAGCATATTAGGAATAGAATCCTCGCAGAGGCACACCGTTCGAAATACACTATACATCCTGGAGGAAACAAGATGTATAAGGACTTGAAACGAAATTATTGGTGGGTAAACATGAAGAACCAGGTAGCGGAGTTCGTTGCGAGATGTTTGACTTGTCAACGAGTAAAAGCGAACACCAACGACCATCTGGTTTATTACAACCGTTGAGAATTCCCGAGTGGAAATGGGAACACATAACGATGGACTTCGTGACGGATCTACCAAGGACCAAAGGAGGCCATGATGTTTTATGGGTAGTCGTAGACCGACTCACGAAATCTGCACACTTCTTACCTATGAAGAAACCCGACAGCTTACAGAAACTAGCACAGATTTATATCCAGAGATCATTCGACCGCATGGAGTGCCGTCGACATTGTGTCGACAGAGACCCGAGGTTTGTCTCAGTTCGGAAGTGCTTGCACGAGGAATTGGGTACCTCGCTAAGTTTTCAAAGACAAAGAAGACATCCACAAACTGATGGCCAGTCTGAGCGAACGATTTAAACACTGGAAGATATGCTGCGAGCCTGCACGTTGGATTTCCAAGGAAATTGGGATTCGCACGTACCATTGGCCGAGTTCGCCTATAATAACAGCTATCAGGCCACAATTGGGATGACACCCTACGAAGCCTTGTACGGGCGAAAGTGTAGATCTCCACTACACTGGGAGATTGATGACCAATGGACTCCAAAAGAGAAATGAAAGTCGCCCTCGATTCCAAAGGTCGACTTAGTTCAGGAGGCCATGAGAAGGTCAAGCTGATCAAGGAACGGAGCTGCACAGCTCAGAGCCGCCAAAAGAGTTACGCAGACAACTGGAGAAAGGACTTGAAATTTGAAACCGGAGATGAAGTATTTCTCAGACTCTCTCCATGGAAGGGATTTATCAATCCGAAGAAAGGAGGCAAGTTGAGCCCGAGATATGTTGGACCTTACAAGATTTTGCAGAGGATCGGGAAGTTAGCCTACCTACTCGAGTTACCAGCACAATATGCGGGAATGCACGATGTATTCCACGTATCAAGGTTAAAGAAGTATTAACCAGATCCCGAACATATCATCACCCAAGATACTCCTCCTATGATGGAAAATTTATCCTACATCGAGAAACCAATCCGGATCATTGACCAGCAGATACGTCAGTTGCGTAATAGAGAGATTCCGATGGTTAAAGTGGTATGGAGAAACCACAACCGAGACGAAGACGCAACGTGGGAGATGGAAGAAGACATGAGGAATCAATATTCAGAGTTGTTCTAAAGAAAATTTGGGGACCAAATTCTTTTAAGGAGGGGTGAATGTGAGGCCCCGAATTTTAACAACGTGAGATACGGTGTTATGTAGTGATTATTTATTCGGCTAAGTATCACAAACCTATTATTAATGAAACGCGACTCTACGTTTTTTAATTCTTCCAACGTCAATTACGCATTTTGCATTTTTGAGCTTAGCAATTTTGTATTCTCCTCTAGTATTAATACTTGATCGATTGACTACGACTTTAGAATTTGTGGACCCTCGATAATTTAGGAGTATATTCCGACCCTTATCCGAATATTTCATCTTATTCTATAATTCATCCCAACCAACTTCCAATTTATTTTTGGAGTACATATTTATTATTTCACATTTTTATATTAAGTTTCTAAATATTTAATTATGGATATTTATACATTTTATTTTCCTCAATTTTATAAAGAAAAGAAACCAAATATTATTTTTCTTTTTCCCTAATTTTTGAATTTATCACATAAAATGAGGAAATAACTCATTTTTATTTGCATTACTATTTTATTGTTTTGTATCTCCCAACTAGATTATTATGGGACAAAAAAAATAATAAATAAAATTTTGATAATTTTATTTCTATTTTATATTATGTCTTGCAAGCCTACAATTAAAAATTTTCTCTACAAATCCCACTACCCCATTAGTCAACTCAACAAATTTTAATGTTCCCCCTAAAAACTAGCTTTTGGCTTCATGTCCCTAGTAAAGGAAGCTAGCTATTTTCTTAATTCCCCCATTATTCCCTACTAACCCATCTTTTAATATCAAAACTCTAAAATCCTCCCACATTTTCTCTAAGCATAAGTTCTTCTTCTTCAAACCTCCAAACACTTAACCAAAAATTTCAAGAACTCCATCTTCTACTTACACAGAAAAATTCGAACCCCCCTACAAGGCAAGAAATTGTGTTCAAAAAATCATCTTGTTATCCTCTAGCTCATCATCTTCACTTCTTAACTTAAGTTTGATTTTTAGATTGAGGTATACTTAGAAGACTTGGGAGACACTAAGAGCCTTACCATCATCTTGAAAAGGACTTCAAGACTTGGAAGATTTTGAAGAGAAATTGGACTCTAAGGTAAGAAATGAGATTTTTAGTACATTTGCTCCTTCTCTTCTATTTTCCAAAATTTTGATACTCCATTTTCATTTTTGGACTTTTAGGGGCTGACCTTAAGAGTTAGTTTAAGAGTGAGCAAGGAGACCCATTTTGAGAACTCTACTAGTCTCATTTCATCTACTATACAATGTAAGTGTAGTTTTACTCATTTTCTTCACCTCTTTCTTCTTTCCTTAAATTTTTAACCTTATTTCCTAACTCCTACATTTTTTTGGTATTCCTTGACCTAGGGGCTGACCTAAGTCCCTTCTCTTTCAAGAGTGATTTATTTCATCTTTCACCAACAAGTTCATTTTTAAGGTGGGTGGAAAAATCTTTCCAACTTCTAGGTATTTTTACTTAAAATGCATGTAGTATTTTGATGTTGAGCACTTGAAATATATATGTTATGTATTGCATGTTAATTTCTTGTATCAAGTTGAAAATTTCTCAAGTATGGCTCAAAAATGCTATTTGTTGAAAAATAGGTGCATACATGTACACTTTATTGTGATATTTGGTGAATGCTTGTGTGAATGGACTTGTATACGTATGACTCTTGAAATACATGTTTTTTATGACTTATAACCTGGACAAGTCGAGCATAATTGATTAAATTTCAATTTTTGGACTTAAAATGCAAAAAATGGAAAGTTGGTGGACTTAATTGCAAGAAAATAAAACTTAAGGGTCCCCTCTGTAATTTTCGAGTTTTGGGACTTTACTCAGGTTCAAAATGATGTTTGGACATTTTAATAAAGTTTTAAGAGTTTTTAGATAAATAAAATCAACCCTTAAAAGCCCAAGGACTAGATTGTAAAATTTTAGATGTTTAAAGGCTATATTGCAATTTTCGAAACTGTACCAGACCCTATTTTTAAAATTTGAAATTTTAACTCTTAAGGGACTGGAAATAACATATTTTAAGTGTATTCCAAAAATCCAAGTGTTTAGAGCTTGGAAAGTAATTTTATAAAAATTGAGGGACCAAATTGTAAAAGATTAAACTTGAGGACCCAAATGAAATTTCCAGGAATTATACAGCCCATGTACCTAGAAATACTAATTTAACTATAACATAATTATATTTTGGACCCAAGTTTCAAATTTCATAACAATTGGATCCCTAAAAGCCTTAAAGGCAATTATTTCAAAATGGGACAAAAATGAGATTTTCAAAAGTTAAGGGACCTATACTTATTTATTTTTAAAACTGTTTTTGTCCCAATATTCCACTAACCTTAGTGATAGTTTTCAACTAGAATCACAGTAAAAGCCCTTCCGGTTTGTGAGTTCCAATTATTTTAAACTTAGGGCCCGAAATGATAATTTTAACAAATTTGGGGCCAATGTGAGAATTTTATAAAAACTTGACCTCAAAACTTTAAAAACCTAAATTTCTGAACAATTTAGAGATTATAGGAACTGACCTCATAATTTTTCAAGGTCGGGACATTTACTTATTCAATTTTTAACCCCAAAATAATTGGTTTTTACCAAACGGGGCTAATTGTAAATTTTTTTTTACAAGGACCTAACTCAAATTATTTCTCTTTTAAAGAAACAGCCCTGGACCCTCTGAATTTTAATAATGATATAAAATATTTTATTTTCTTAAAACACCTTGACTTATCGGATCGTCTTGACCGATCAATATGCGATCGCGGGGCGACTTCCTCGTATTGCGATTTCGAATCTATAACGGGACTTATGTTCCACCTAATCTTTCAAGATATCGAATATTGCTTATCCTCCTGATAATCATCTTCATTCAAATAACTCCACCAACGCCATAATTGCCACTCGCGATTTTCGAAAATTTTCCTGAACTGCTTCCCTGAATTAATAATACTCGACTGCCTCGTTGACTACCTGAACTTGTATTTACTTTCCTGTCTGAGTCAACTTGGTGTGTCGAGCTCACAGTCGGAATAGATACGTCGGGGATGGAACCTGGCAGCTCGACTGCTATTCCACTCTTCCAGTCCCATTGTCCTAATCCCGCAACTGAGGGATGGAGTTTGTCCAAGGAAAGTGGGTCGTAGTACTTGAGGTATAATCATGATTATGACAAATCCGAGCCTAGCTAGCTCCACTGTGGAATTTGTCTTTGCCTATGGAGTGATAAGGTGACAGGTCTTGGACCATCTTGCTCGGGGAGTTACAAGGAAGAACGAAGGAATCTCTGCTAATCCACACGATTCTAGAGTTAATCGGACCCATTTGGTTGGCGCTACAAATCCGTACGCAACCGCTACTTGTCTTGCATAGGATTGGTGCTACAAATCCGTACACAATCCTCTGTCTTGCTTGAATCACATAGTGCTGTGTGACCACGAATTGTTTTCTTAAAAGCGTATAAGTATATTACTTAAATATATTTCTCACGACGCTTGCGGGCTGTATGTGAAATCAGGCATCATATCTCACGCCCTTTTCATACGACTGTTTTCTTGCATCAAAATATATATCGCCACACTTGCACACGATCACCCATCCACTGAGATTTATGTCTCATTCCCTTCTGTTTTCTAACCTTTAGATGGGGACGATGTTGAGGATGTCGACCCGACCCATGATTGTTGACCTCGCCCCTTTGTCGAACTTGTACCATTTTTCGATGATTGTACTTATTTCATGTACTTCTGCGGATGTTGGACTCCCTTTTATCCTGCTACACTTTTCTCTCTTCGACTGTAATTTGAGGGCGTAGGACCCTTGACATTTAAGACTTGGATATGGTGTTCTTTACGCTTTCGGCCTGTAAACTTATTCAGGTTATTATGTCGGATGTATTTGGATCTTGCTAGACTTTAAGTTGTAATTCGTACTTATGTTATTTCATTTCCACTGCTTTAGACTCTGTTTCACTTGGGATTGTTGTATCATTTGTCTAGACTGTTGGGATCATTTCTGTTTAAGTGGTTGATCATCGTCGCGTCGTGTTTGGGGCGTGACACAAACGAGCAGTCCGGTCTGAATAACTCCAGAATCATGTGGATCAGATAGTGATTCCTTCGTTCTACCTTGTGACTCCCTAGGAAATTGGCACAAGGCCTCCCCGTCACGCCATAGGCACGACAATCCAACAGGAAATGGCTAGCAAGGCCCGAATTATCATAATCGCAATTATACCTCAGTTCTACGACCCACTTCTCCTGTTGGACACTCCGTCTGCCAAGGGTGGGATTAGGACGATGGGCCGGAGAGGAATACCAGTCGAGCTGCCCGGTTCCATCCCCGACTAGTCCACTCCGACTATGAGCTCGACACACCAAATTGACTCAAGCAAATAGATATACATAGATATAACATGTCATAACCCAAAACTTTGCATTTTCAATTATCATGGCTAAATCATTTATAAGCATAATTACATGCATTTCGATATCTCATTCACATTAGATTGTATGTGAATTCTTGAAATTTAGGTTTTAACTAATTATGCTATATATTAATATATTTAATATTAATAAGCTATATGTGGTAAACTTAAAAGTAAAGAAATGTATCATTATGTGTTTGGGATATAATATGTGAATATAATAGTTGGAGAATTAGTATAACAATTGAAAGAGAATATCATATATATATAAAAAGAAAAACGTATAAATATATATGTGCATGTGTGGTCTGAGGTGTTTAATTAATATATCTATATGTATTATATATATATATATATATATATATATGAATACAGGTGTGCATTATAATATACATAATATGAATAGTGTGAATCTTCCTTTTAGCCTCTTAACCGACTTAGCAATCTGATAATGATATATATGCATGTTTCTCACATATATTTAACACACACATAAATTACGAAGGTATATATAACCAATATATGTATCTTAACCTTATCTCCACCGTTTAAGACCCTCTTATATTGTTCCTTAATGGATAAGCTAATATATTAACGAATATTACTCTCATATTTAGAAACGAAATATACACACGAGAGTGCTCGTCTAGGAATTCATTGTTCTAGCTTTCAGGTGGGTTTTCTTTTTCTCATAAATTGTTTAAGGGAATCTATCACCTATGCTATTCTATTCTTGTTTCTAGATTCCAAAAACAAAAAGAGAAATAAAAATGTTCATTTAGTGTTTGGCAGAGTAAAATATTGGATTTGTAAATAATTTTTACTTAATGTAATTAACTTTAAATTTTATCCTGCCGTTTAAAGAATAAGTGGCTTAATTCTTTATAATCTTCAGAGGAATAGGAAAGATTTGATTCGTAATTATTGAATTGATTATTAACTCTTTTGTTTCTAATTATAGGGTAGGAGCTTAAGATACAAATATTAATTATACTTGTATGACTAATATTAATATATATATATATATATATTCATTTTTAATGATTTGAAGAAGACAATGGAACTGAATTAGATGTCTATTTAATTGGGTTGAGAACTCACGAAAAATCTGATTCTCTTGCACAACACATGCACATGTTATCGATTACACACAAATGATATCGTTAGAGTTAAATATATGATTCTTAATATGGCTATGCATTTGTGATATTATAATAGGTAAAAATCCGATAAAGAAGCAAACAAGGTCGAGTAGGCGAATAAGACTGGAATAAGCACACCACTTGTGAGTATAATCTTTTAGCTTGTTATTTGACTTTTATGATTATATAATTGATATGTTCGAATGTATTGCTTACTTGATTGGTTAGAGTGATTAAAAGATTGTTGCGCTCTAATGTGATTTGTATGATTCCCTTTGGTGATATTGTGATGAGATCGAGATAAATGATATCTATGTGATGATATTGAAATGGAATTGAGATATATGATCTCCACTGATGTTATAAATATGAAAATGAGATATGTGATCTCTACTGATGTTATTGGTATGGAAATGAAATATGTGATTACAGAAAATGCATTCATCAGAGATTAATGGATTCTGTTATGGCCGTTAATAACCTTGAATCATGTGTTAAAGAATTACAGATATCCAGAAATTCTGGATTATAGAGTACCGTATAGCCAACCCGAGTTCACTGAACTCTACGTGAAATAAAGAATTACAGAGTGCCATGGCCATATTCGTGATCACGATTTATTCTTGGTATTAGCTGGCCCATAACAGTAAAAGAATATGATCAAGCACGTGCATTTTTATGTATTTATGAATACTCTGAACAAAGTGTGTGAAATGATTACTAATGATGTGCTTGTGTGATGTTAAATAACTCGTTACTGGTTTATACTAGCTGAGCTTGCAACTCACCAAATGCAATGTTGTCAATTTTTAGTTGTTGTAGATAAAAGTTGATCCGTGGGGTGTGACGGAAGTTTAAAGCATGGATCAAAGGTCGGCCGGCTGGATTCCTATCCTTCTCCCTCAGCTCATCATTTGCAGATCATATAAGGAGTTTTATTTTGATCTGTATATAAAAGGGCACGGTCGTTAATGTTATGTAATATGGATAAATGCACATATGTGAATAAGTGCTGCTAAATCGTTTGAGTAAATGCTTCCGCTTGTGCCGAAAAGGTTATAGCTGATGGTTAATATATTAATCTCATGCGTAATGTAGATGTGCTACTTATGAACTATAGTTGTATACTATACAAATACGTGTTACAAGGGTAAGGGTGTTACATAACATGTCAACAAGACAATCGAGTATAACGTTTCAGAAAACGGTACAAGTACAATTATACGAAAGGTTTACATGTAGCATTTATCGCAGTGGCGGAGTAATTATTGAATGAAGTTAATTATTGGGAGGATAACTAATCTTTGGTGGATTGGGAATATTAGGTGGGATATTCTCCACGTTGTATGTTCAAAGTTATAAGGCGAGGAAGTTGCCCCGCGAAACGCGTATTATACGGTTAAGGGGTCCGTTAAGGCACGGGTAATTTTAAGCAAACTTAATTTCATAAATAATTATATAAGTCAGTAAATACCAGGGCTATAATTTGGGAAGTAATAAATTTGAGGTCCTTGACAAAAGAAAATTTTACAATTAGCCCCGTTTTAGAAAAACTAGTCTTTATCGGGTTTGAAATTGAATAAGTTTTTGTCTCGACCTCGAAAAATTATAAGGTCAGTTTTTAAATTCTCCAAATTGTCCAGAGAATCCGGTTTTTAAAAGTTTTGGGTCGAAGTTGTAATATCCACAAATTGGGGGTAAAAATTTCAATTAGGGTTTACAATTGGGGATTTAAATCCCTAATTTTGAAATTAGTAAGTGATTCAATTTAGGGTCTTTAATTCTTAATTAATCTATTTTTTATTATTACTATTAATTTTATCAATAAATAATCATTGTAAATGCAACATCGATTATGAAATGAAAAGTCCCTAGAATAATGAGTAGCAGATGAAGAGAAATCAAATTATTTTCTAACGTATACAACATTAATCTGATTGTTTCAAAAATCCCCTATGAAAATCCTTTTTCTTCACAGTTGCTTCTCATACTTCATTGCTTTGCAAAACCAAAGGTAAACTTTCTTCATATGTATATACCTCATAAATACCTAAAACCCATAGCCTGGAAACCACCATATTTTTTTTTTTTTGTCTCCGGTCCGATGGAGCCGCCGTTGTCCGCCGTGAGTCGCTAGGTGTAGAGGTTTGTGCGTGGGTTGTGGGAGTGGTGGAGGAGTTATGGCGGGAGAGGGGTTGGGGTGTGAGGGAGAAAGAAAATATAAAAGAAGAAGAAAAAAAAGAGAGAAGATAGGGGGGGGCGATCATTTGGAGGAGGAAAGAAGAAAGAAAGAAAAGAAAAAAAAAAATAAAGAGGAGAAGAAGAAATGGGAAAAGGGCGTGAGGGAGAGAGAGAGAGAGAGAGAGAGAGAGAGAGAGAGAGAGAGAGAGAGAGAGAGAGAGAGAGAGAGAGAGAGAGAGAGAGAGAGAGAGAGAGAGAATTTGGGGGGGTTGGTGGTGGCGTGAGATGTAGAAGAATGGGTTGTGGGCTTGGTTAGCTATTGGGCTTGGTTTTCTTTAGAATATTGGGCCTGGGGTAATTTAGGGTGTGAAAATTTGATCATTAGCCTTTTCAAGCCTAAACCCGAAATCTTTTCAACATTTTAAATCCTTTTCTAAAATCATCAAAATTTCTTAATATAATTTATTAATTATATTTTATTATATATGTAGGAATCGAGAATCACGAGGATTAGAATAATCGCTTTTATTTTCTACGAGGATTTTACAGGAAACAGTTGAGGTAGGGATTTTTAAATTTTTGTCTTTATATAATATTTCACGCGAGTATTTTCATTTATATTTGATATGCAGAGGAACTAGTCAGGGGCCGTAAATAGGTCCGGGATTAAAAATATCATCGGGTTAAGCCGCCGTACTAAAATTATTAAGCGGCGATCGAGAAATTGAGAGGAAAATTACAGAGGAATTACATGTTTTATTATAAATGTTTATTGCTTGTATGATTTATTATGTATTGACAAAAGTTGGTCCCTACTGAGCAAGTGGAAGCTCACCCCTTCATTTTTTATAATTTTTCAGATTAAGGAGTCGGGCTGAGGATACGTCAGTGATGGATGGAGACCAAATTAAATTTTGGAATTTGAATAATTTTTATGTTATGTCTTGGAATATTTTGATAAAATTTAAATTGTAATGTGACTGGTATTAGTTAAATGTTTAAGTTTTATTAAGGTATTTTCTTGAAACTCGTGTTTTTATAATAGCGTTTTCTATAAAAGTTGGACTATTTTTATTTTGTAAAGTCGGGGCGTTACAACAGTGGTATCAGAGCAGGTCTATGATTCTGTAGACTTGTAAAAAAAAAAAAAGTATTTTTTTTGACAAAATAATTTAGAGTCATCCATCACCGACAAATCTCAGCCGGCTACCTCAAGGTATGTGACAAATTTATTATGCCACTTTATTTCATGTCATTTAAATTTTTATTTATTATGTCAGTTGTTATACATATTTTCATATGTAAATCGTGCAATTTTATGTCATTCGTTAGATAATAACTTATGCCTTGTATAAAAAAAAAGATTGATGTCAACTAATATGACTGCAAATATAGATGTCGCCACCAAGACAAATTTGCTAGAAAAGGGTGCGTGATTGGAGAGTTAACAATATCTCGAACGAGCTAACTAATTACCTTAATTACAAAATCGAAGATGGTGATAACATAGGAACCTATGTGGTAAAAATGCATCAGAAATGGTATGATGTGCATTTTCAGAGTGGTGCTCCAGATCAGTATGGTGCTACACGTAGGGTGGTTGATTCATTTGCCACCCAAATGGAAGGTGAAATTTGTATATTTGTGTGGAACCATGGTGAAGTATGACGACAAGACTACACACTCAAGATTGACTATGGGGCATTCACTAAAAGATTGTTTGCAAAGTGGATTGACCGTCTAATCAAGCCATGAAAGAAAATGAAGAGGAGGATCCGATTGAGGATGGAAATGAGGAAGAGGGCCAGAACTTTTAAGTTGTTTAAAAATCTGCTTTATTTTTCTACTAGTCCAAATAAATCCTTGTTAAAGGGTCGAAGTTATATTATGAATGAAAGTCTAATATTCTGTCTGCGATTATTTTCTTATATTGTGTTTGTAGTAAGACTCAATATTCGATTATTACGTTAGTTAAGCATTTGTATACTTGTAGGATTATGGCTCCCGTGAATCGAAGCGAGGAAACCGTACAAATGAAAATGGTAATGAAGCCGATAATGGAAATCAAGCTAATCTTTGGAAATCAAGCCAATGCTCTGTGGCGATGTACTTGCCAAATTTACGAGGGCGTGCAAAACAATAACAATAATAACAACACGAGGACTGTGGAACAATTTCGCCATTATTATCCACCTACATTCAACGGACGCGATGGTCAGTTCTTTGTGGAGGAATGGTTCCGATCTTTAGAAAGAGTTTTCCGACTCATTGGATGCACTTTGACGAGCAAAGAGTCACATGTGCCACCTTTCACTAATTGAGGATCTTGATCATTGGTGGGAAGGATATTGGAGAACTAGAAGGCGAAGAGGAACGAGATGCATTGACTTGGAATGAGTTCAAGGAGGTTGTCATGGGCAAGTTTTTCCGCGATCGTACCGTGATCGAAAGAGACGGAATTTCGAACTTCAAACAAAGAAACAAGACAGGTCGAGTATGAAAGAGAATTCAACCAATCGAGTTGGTTTGCGCCCGCATTTGGTTGATCTTGATATAAAGAAAGTATTGAGGTTTAGAAGGGGATTACGATCGCAATTGTCGAAGATCTGTGCGCTCGGGGTGACTTGGAATATTCTGAGATGGTGAAAAGGGCACAAGAAATAGAGGCAAGCTTGGTTGAGGATGACGACGGTCAGAAACCAGTTATGGTATCTGAAAAGCGGAAGTGGGATGGGACAAAACAAAATAAGAATGGAAATCAGAATAAGCAGGCAAGGACTGATGGGAATGTCCCCCCAAATACTCAAAACAATAGGCCGCTATGTCCTAATTGCAAGAAAAACCATTATGGTGAATGTCTGGCTGGGCAAGGAAAATGTTTTAAGTGTAAGAAGCCAGGACATATGACCGTTAATTGTCCTCTTTTAAATGATGTTGGAAACAGAAATGGTCAGACTGGTGGAGGCAGAGCTCGGATGTATGCTTTGACCCAAGAGGAAGCAGACCAGAACCCAGGTGTGATGACAGGTATGTTAACTGTATCAGGAATACCTGCTTTAGCACTATTTGACACTGGTGCATCCCACTCGTTTATATCTGCTAAATTTCATGCCATAATTGGGTATAAGAATGCTAAAGTAGATGAATATCTTGAGGTTAGTTTACCTTCTGGGAATTCAATAACTACTGATTCCATGGATAAAGGTGTAAATTTGGATATAGGGGGAAAACATTTGGAAGCAGATCTATATGTTATTGGGATGAAAGATTTTGATTTAATTTTAGGCATGGATTGGCTTAGTAAGTACAACGCTGACATTAAGTGTCAGGAGAAGGAAATAATACTTAGACTGCCTGATAATGATGAGATAAAATTCTATGGTGTTAAGTCTAAGTATATGCCTAAAGTTATAACGGCAATGAAAGCATTGAAGATGCTGAGAAAAGAAAATTGCCAAGGTTATCTGGTGAACTTGACTGGTACCTCGATGACGGAGACGTCACCTGTAGATGTACCTATTGTCTGTGAATTTTTTGATGTATTTCCAGAGGAATTGCCAGGAATTCCACCAGATAGACAAGTTGAGTTTTCAATTGATTTAATACCTGGAGCGGCGCCAGTATCTAAGGCACCTTATCGGATGGCACCAAAAGAGTTGCAAGAACTAAAGGTGCAAATACAAGAACTCTTAGATATAGGGTTCATTCGACCCAGTGTTTCTCCGTGGGGAGCACCAGTCCTTTTTGTCAAAAAGAAAGACGGGTCACTTAGGATGTGTATCGATTATAGGGAACTTAATCGAATCACAGTGAAGAATAAGTACCCGTTACCAAGAATTGAGGACTTATTTGATCAATTAAGGGGTGCTAGTACTTTTTCTAAGATTGACTTGAGATCCGGATATCACCAATTGAGAATTAAGGAAAGTGATATTCCGAAGACGGCTTTTAGAACTCGTTATGGGCATTATGAATTTGTTGTAATGCCTTTTGGATTGAGTAACGCACCAGCAGTGTTCATGGACTTGATGAATCGAGTGTTCCATCCATTTTTGGATCAATTTGTCATAGTCTTTATAGATGACATACTGGTGTATTCTAAGAATGAGGAACAACATAAAGAACATTTGAGAATAGTCTTGGAGACACTTCGCAGAGAAAAGTTGTATGCAAAGTTTAAGAAGTGCGAATTTTGGATTAATCGAGTTGTATTTCTTGGACATGTGATTACTGCTCAAGGAATTGAAGTAGATCCAACTAAAGTCGAAGCAGTCAATGAGTGGAGGGCTCCTAAGAATGCGAGTGAAGTTCGCAGTTTTCTGGGTTTAGCAGGGTATTATCGAAGATTTATCGAAGGATTTTCAAAAATAGCTGGACCCATGACCCGACTGACTAGAAAAGGAGAAAAATTCATTTGGACGGAGAAATGCGAAGAAAGTTTCCAAGAACTGAAACAGAGATTGACCTCGCACGGATTTTGACAATTCTGACCCTTCTAAGGAATTTGTCATTTATAGTGACGCATCTAAACAAGGATTGGGATGCGTGCTGATGCAACATGGCAAGGTGGTTGCCTACGCCTCAAGGCAACTGAAGCCACATGAATTGAACTACCCTACACATGATTTGGAGCTAGCTGCTGTGGTTCACGCCTTAAAGATTTGGAGGCATTATTTGTATGGAGGAAGGTGTGAAATTTTCACTGACCACAAAAGCTTAAAATACATGTTTACTCAAAAAGAGTTGAACATGAGGCAGAGGAGGTGGCTAGAATTGGTTAAAGATTACGACTGCACCATCAACTACCATCCTGGGAAAGCTAATGTAGTTGCTGATGCTCTAAGTCGTAAAATCAAAGGAGAAATATCGAGTTTGATAACTGAACAAGAAGAACTAGTAAAGGATTTTGCTAGAATGAGGATTGAGGTAGTTGTACCACCAAAAAGTGCGGAAGCGATATTAACATCTTTAGTGGTACAACCTACTTTAAAGGAGAGAATTAAAGAAGCTCAACCTCGGGATAAATTTCTTAATAAAATGAAAGAACGAGCCCAAAAAGGGAGTGTTAAGGGGTTTCTTATAGCAGGCACGAAGGTGTTTTAACTTATGAAGGGAGACTGTGTGTTCTAAAGAAGAGGAACTTAGAAAGGAAATTCTTGAAGAAGCTCATTGTACACCGTGCACACGGCTCATCCTGGGGTACAAAGATGTACCGAGATCTAAGGGGAATATTTTGGTGGAGAAGTATGAAGAGAGATATTGGAAATTTTGTAGAAAAATGTTTGACTTGCCAACAAGTGAAGGCCGAGCACCAAAGACCATCCAGGTTTGCTAAAACCACTTGAAATCCGAGAATGGAAATGGGAACATATAACTATGGATTTTGTGGTTGGACTTCGCGATTAGTTAAAGAAAATAAGGCGAGTTTGGGTCATAGTAGATCGGTTAACTAAGTCGGCTCATTTTTACTGTCAAAATGACATACGATATGGAACAATATGCTCGAGATCTACATGAGGAAATAGTGAAATTACACGAGTGCTGTGTCTATTGTGATCGCAGAGATACAAGATTTACATCGAAATTGGAGAAGTCGCAAAGTGCAATGGGCACAAGGTTGAAATTCAAGACGGCTTATCATCCGCAGCAGAGGACGATGATCCCCGAAAGGACAATACGAGATATTAGAGGATATGTTAAGAGCTTGTGTGCTCGATTTAGGGAGTAACTGGGAGACTTTACTGCCTTTAGTGGAGTTCGCTTATAACAATAGTTATCAAGCGACGATTGGGATGGCTCCGTATGAAGCATTGTATGGACGGAAATGTAGATCGCCGTTGTATTGGAATGAAGTTGGTGAGAAGAAAGTTTTGGGGCTAGATCTGATTCAGGAGACTGTAGAAAAGATAGCCAAAATACAAGATCGAATTAGAATGGCTCAAGATAGACAAAAGTCATATGCTGACAGAAGGAGAAAGCATATACAATTCGAAGAAGGAGAAAAGGTGTTTTTGAAAGTGGCTCCTATAAAGGGTGTTATTCGTTTTGGTGAAAAGGGGAAATTGAAGCCAAGATACATTGGACCATTCGAAATCCTTACTCGTATTGGTGACTTGGCCTATCAATTGGCGTTACCACCAAGTTTGTCAAGCGTGCATAATGTTTTTCATGTTTCAATGCTGAGAAAATATGTTCACGATCCAAGTCACATCGTGAACTATAAGGATTTGGAAATTAACAAGGACTTGACATACGAGGAAGGGCCAGAGTCGATTTTAGAACGCAAGATCCACAAACTAAGAAATAAAGATGTTGCGTTAATCAAGGTTCAATGGAGAAGCCATAGCAGAAATGAAGCCACATGGGAGCGCGAAGAAGAGATACGTGCCAAGTACCCAAATTTTATTATCCAAGGTAATTAACGAATTTCGAGGACGAAATTAATCTTAAGTGGTGTAGGATGTAATATCCACAAATTGGGGGTAAAAATTTCAATTAGGGTTTACAATTGGGGATTTAAATCCCTAATTTTGAAATTAGGGCAGATTCAATTTAGGGTCTTTAATTCTTAATTAATCTATTTTTTTTATTATTACTATTAATTTTTATCAATAAATAATCATTGTAAATGCAACATCAGTTATGAAATGAAAAGTCCCTAGAATAATGAGTAGTAGATGAAGAGAAATAAAATTATTTTCTAACGTATACAACATTAATCTGACTGTTTCAAAAATCCCCTATAAAAATCCTTTTTCTTCACAGTTGCTTCTCATACTTCATTGCTTTGCAAAACCAAAGGTAAACTTTCTTCATATGTATATACCTCATAAATACCTAAAACCCATAGCCTGGAAACCACCATATTTTTTTTGTCTCCGGTCCGATGGAGCCGTCGTTGTCCACCGTGAGTCGCTGCCGGTGTAGAGGTTTGTGCGTGGGTTGTGGGAGTGGTGGAGGAGTTATGGCAGGAGAGGGGTTGGGGTGTGAGGGAGAAAGAAAATATAAAGAAGAAGAAAAAAAAAAGAGAAGATAGGGAGGGGGCAGTCGCTGGAGGAGGAAAGAAGAAAGAAAGAAAAGAAAAAAAAAATAAAGAGGAGAAGAAGAAATGGGCAGCAGCGTGAGGGAGAGGAGGGAAAGAGAAAGAAAAAGAGAAAGAAGAGAGAGAGAGAGAGAGAGAGAGAGAGAGAGAGAGAGAGAGAATTTGGGGGGATTGGTGGTGGCGTGAGATGTAGAGGAATGGGTTGTGGGCTTGGTTAGCTATTGGGCTTGGTTTTCTTTTAGAATATTGGGCCTGGGGTAATTTAGGGTGTGAAAATTTGATCATTAGCCTTTTCAAGCCTAAACCCGAAATCTTTTCAACAATTTAATTCCTTTTCTAAAATCATCAAAATTTCTTAATATAATTTATTAATTATATTTTATTATATATGTAGGAATCGAGAATTCCCTATAAAAATCCTTTTTCTTCACAGTTGCTTCTCATACTTCATTGCTTTGCAAAACCAAAGGTAAACTTTCTTCATATGTATATACCTCATAAATACCTAAAACCCATAGCCTGGAAACCATAATATTTTTTTTGTCTCCGGTCCGATGGAGCCGCCGTTGTCCGCCGTGAGTCGCTGCCGGTGTAGAGGTTTGTGCGTGCGTTGTGGGAGTGGTGGATGAGTTATGGCAGGAGAGGGGTTGGGGTGTGAGGAGAAAGAAAATATAAAGAAGAAGAAAAAAAAAAAAGAGAAGATAGGGAGGGGGCGATCATTTGGAGGAGGAAAGAAGAAAGAAAGAAAAGAAAAAAAAAATAAAGAGGAGAAGAAGAAATGGGCAGCAGCGTGAGGGAGAGGAGGGAAAGAGAAAGAAAAGGAGAAAGAAGAGAGAGAGAGAGAGAGAGAGAGAGAGAGAGAGAGAGAGAGAGAGAGAATTTGGGGGGTGGGGTTGGTGGTGGCGTGAGATGTAGAGGAATGGGTTGTGGGCTTGGTTAGCTATCGGGCTTGGTTTTCTTTTAGAATATTGGGCCTGGGGTAATTTAGGGTGTGAAAATTTGATCATTAGCCTTTTCAAGCCTAAACCCGAAATCTTTTCAACATTTTAAATCCTTTTCTAAAATCATCAAAATTTCTTAATATAATTTATTAATTATATTTTATTATATATGTAGGAATCGAGAATCACGAGGATTAGAATAATCACTTTTATTTTCTACAAGGATTTTACAGGAAACTGTTGAGGTAGGGATTTTTAAATTTTTGTCTTTATATAATGTTTCACGCGAGTATTTTCATTTATATTTG
The DNA here is from genome assembly GCA_016081115.2 of Rehmannia glutinosa. Taxonomy (NCBI): domain Eukaryota; kingdom Viridiplantae; phylum Streptophyta; class Magnoliopsida; order Lamiales; family Orobanchaceae; genus Rehmannia; species Rehmannia glutinosa. Next base: position 38,074,054 of record CM071927.1, read on the forward strand.
ATATGCAGAGGAACTAGTCAGGGGCCGTAAATAGGTCCGGGATTAAAAATATCCTCGGGTTAAGCCCGCCGTACTAAAATTATTAACTGGCCAGTCAGAGGAAATTACAGAGGAAAATTACAGAGGAATTACATGTTTTATTATAAATGTTTATTGCTTGTATGATTTATTATGTATTGACAAAAGTTGGTCCCTACTGAGCAAGTGGAAGCTCACCCCTTCATTTTTATAATTTTTCAGATTAAGGAGTCGGGCTGAGGATACGTCAGTGATGGATGGAGACCAAATTAAATTTTGGAATTTGAATAATTTTTATGTTATGTCTTGGAATATTTTGATAAAATTTAAATTGTAATGTGACTGGTATTAGTTAAATGTTTAAGTTTTATTAAGGTATTTTCTTGAAACTCGTGTTTTTATAATAGTGTTTTCTATAAAAGTTGGACTATTTTTATTTTGTAAAGTCGGGGCGTTACAGAAGTTTTGGTAAATTCCCAATTTGGCCCTAATTTTGTCAAAATTGTCATTTCAGGCCCCAAATTTAAAATATTTGGATCTCACAAACCGGAAGGGATTTATTGTGATTCTAATTTTAAAATATCATTAGGTCAGTGGATAATTGGGACAAAAGCAGTTTTAAAAAAGTGTTAGTTTAGGTCCCTTAACTTTACAAAATTCCAATGTAATCTAATTTTTGAGTTTTTGCCCTTAAGACTTATTTGGGGTCCAATTGTTATGAAATTTGAACCATGAGTTCAAAATATTATAAAATTATGTTCAAAGTATTATCCTAGGTACATAGACTGTATAAGTCCTGGAAATTTTATTTTAGTCCTTGAGTTTAGTATTTTACACTTTAGTCCTCAAATTTTACAAAAATTCCTTTTTTTACTCAAAATATTTTAATTTTTGGAATTCATTCAAAATATGTGTTTTTCAGTCCTTAAAATTTTAAATTTTCGAAATTTTAAAAGTGGTGCTGGTACAGTTTCAAAAATTGCATAGCCCTTAAACTTTCAAAAAGAATTACAATCTAGTCCTGGGGCTTTCAAGGGTTGATTTTTGTTATCTCAAAACCTTTAAAACTTTATTATTATATCAAAATGTAATTTTTAAACATTAGTACATTCCCAAAATCAATTATTTACAGAGGGGTCCTACAATTTTTATTTTCTTGCAATTTAGTCCACCAATTTTGCCATTTTTGCATTTAAGGCCCAAAATTTTAAATTTTTCCAATTATGAACGAAATTTACAGAATATAATACAATTAAAACATGAAAATTTAAGTACATAGACATGCAATTACATATCAAGCAAGAATTCATCACATAAATCATGAAATTGCACATGCATGCACCTAATTTGCAAGAATTGGAACTTTAAGCATAACTTAAGAAAAATTTGGAATATCACATCTTGAAATATACATGCAATAAATAATTATCATATATCTTAAAATTTCAAGATACTACATGCCATTTTTCAAACAATTCACTTGAGATTTTAGAATATTTTTCCACCCATTTTTCAAACAATTCACTAAACCTTGAGGATATTAATCTTCACTTTGGACAGCCCATAAGTCAAGTAATACAAGGATTTTTGAGTTAGAAAATGATGAATTAAAATAAGGAGGGAGAAAAAGGAGGAATAGGCCAAAGGTACCACACTTACCTTGTGTAGTTGGAAATTTGTAGTCAAATTTGGAGAATCTCTGAAACAACTTGATCACTTCTTAGACAAGGCTCCAAGGTCAGCCCCTAATCACTTCAAAAATGAGATTTTTGGTGTAAAAATTCGAAAATAAAAAGGGAAGTGAAGAAGGTGCTAAAAGCCTCAAATCTTACCTTGATGTCTTGTCTATACAATAATCTTGAAAGTCCTTTTCAAGTTAGTCACCAACCTTCTTAATGACCTTCGAGTTGAGCCTCTACGTGTACCTCAAAAATGAAAATAATAAAGATTAGAAGATGAAAAGAAAGGCTTGAAGATTGAGGGAGTGCTTGAACAAGAAGTAGAAATTCTTACCTTTTGCAAGGGGGTGTTCGAATTTTCTCAAGTGTAGGGAGATAATTTTTGTAAATTTTTGGTAAGTATGGATGAAGAAGAAAGAAAGAAAGAAAGAAGAAAATGATGAATGTAGAGAGAGTTGGGAGATTTCTAGAGACAAGTTGGAGAAAGTTGGCAAATTAAGAGTTGAAGAATGAGAAAGTGAAACAAAAATTTGGTGTCCCCTAAGGCTTAATGGCCGAAAATGATGAGGAGAAAGGAGGAGGATTTTTTTGTTAAGGCTTGCATTATGTATTTGCATGGGGAGCAAGAATCTCGTCAAAGTGATGGGCAAATTTGAACGGTGGAGGATGGGGTGGGGAGGAAATTGAGGGGAATGTTGGAGTAGTGGGGAAATGTTGGAATTTGTAAGGAAAGAAATGAATAAAAAATGTGTGTAGGAGTTTTGGGTATAATTGTGTATAATTATGTATGTGTATAAGAATTGAGAGGTATTTCTATACCCAAATTGTGCTAGGGCCGTCCACCCCTATTCCATATATGGTTTCCATATATTTTTTTTGTCCCAAAATTGACGATAATAGGTGTATAATATCAATCTCCTAAATTGATAGTGATTCCCACAATCACTTATAAGTCTCATAATCCCTTATTCTAAATCAAATTCTTAGTTCTATAGGATATAAGTCACTTAATGAAATATGTCTCTTAGAATTCTAAGGTGTCTAATAAATACACAAGTAGCAATAATGATCAATCAAGTGATCATTAAACATAAAATTGAAAATAATAAATGATCAATAATTAAACAAGTAGTTGATCAAATAATTAAAATGACAGTAAAATGCAAAAATATTATAAACAATGATCCGTCAAAATAACGTGATAAAGTAGGTGTGAATAGTACATAGTCGATACAGGTCAATAGTTACACGCTTGTACACGATTGAAATCGAGGGCTTCACATTCTCCACTCCTTAAAAGAATTTGGTCCCCAAATTCCTCTCAGAATAACTCGGGGTATTGATTCCTTAGGTCTTCCTCTATCTCCCACGTGGCGTCTTCGTCTTGGTTATGGTTCTGCCATACCACTTTAACCAACGGACTCTCTCTCTTCCGTAGTTGTCATATCTGTCGGTCAATAATCTGAAACGGCTTCTCGGTGTAGGATAAGTTCTCCATCAGAGGAGGAGTATCGTGTGTGATGATGTGCTCAGGATCCGATCGATACTTCTTTAGCCTCGAGACATGAAATACGTCGTGCATTCCCGCCAACTGTGATGGTAGTTCGAGTCAATAAGCTAACTTTCTAATCCTCTGTAGTATCTTGTAAGGTCCGACATATCTTGGAATCACCTTACCTTCTTTCTTCGGATTGATTAACCCTTTTCGTGGTGAGAGCCTAAGGAATACTTCGACTCCAACTTCAAATTACAAATCTTTTCTTCTCTTATTCGCATAACTCTTCTGGCGACTTTGAGCCGTACGGATCCTCTCTTTTATTATTCTGACTTTCTCCATGGCCTCCTGAACTAAGTCAACCTTTGGAATTATGGTGACTTTCGTTTCCATTTTGGAGTCCATTGATCATCCATCTCCCAGTGCAGCTGGGATCTACACTTTCGTCCATAAAGTGCTTCGTGTGGGGTGCCATTCCAATCGTGGCCTGATAGCTGTTGTTGTAGGCAAACTCGGACAATGATAATTGTGAGTCCCATCATCTTTGGAAATCCAGCATACAAGCTCGCAACATGTCTTCCAGAGTTTGAATTGTCTGCTCGGATTGTCCGTCAATTTGTGGGTGCGCCGTTGTATTGAAACTCAGCGAGGTTCCCAATTCTTGGTGTAGGCATTTCAAGAATCTTGAGACAAATCTCGGGTCTGTGTCCGATACTATGTCAACGGGTACGCCATGCAGTCAAATGATCTCTCTTATATATGTCTGCGCGAGTTTCTACAAACTATCTGTCTTCTTGATAGGCAAGAAGTGTGTGGATTTTGTGAGTCAGTCTACAACCACCCATATAGCATCATGACCTCCTCTGGTCCTTGGTAGGTCTGTCACGAAGTCCATCGTTATGTATTCCCATTTCCATTACTCGAACTTGACTTGCTTCTGAGTCAATCGTGTGAGTGGTCCGACTATCTTGGAGAAATCATTGATGAATCTTCGATAATATCCAGCTAATCCCAAGAAGATTCTGATCTTGGTTATTGATTCTGGTTGTTTCCATTCAACCACTGTCTGTACCTTTGATGGATCCACTGCGATCCCATTACCAGATACTATATGTCCCAAGAATACGGCTTTCTTAAGCCAAAATTCGCACTTGCTGAACTTGACATATTATTTGTGCTCTCGTAGTGTCTCCAAGAAGATCCTCAAATGGCGCTCGTGATCTTCTCTAGACGTGGAGTATACGAGTATGTCATTAATGAATATCACTATGAACTGATCCAAGTAAGTCCGAAAGACTCGATGCATCAGATCCATAAATGCTGCAGGGGCGTTCGTCAGACCGAATGACATTACTACAAACTCGTAGTGTCCATACTTAGTCTGGTATGCTGTTTTAGAAATGTCTTCTTCCTGGATCTTCAACTGATAGTATCCTTGTTGCAAGTCAAACTTTGAGTACACCGTCGCTCTTTGAAGTTGATCAAACAATTCTTCTATCCTATGGAGGGAATATTTATTCTTGTTGCAACTCCACAAGAGCCATTATGTACGACATTCTTAAAATTGGGGTTGTTCCTGGTAATACTTCAATAGTGAACTCGACTTCCCTATCTAGAGGGACAACGGTGAGTTCTTGTGAAAATACGTCTGTGTATTCCGATACTATGGGCAATTGGTGAATTTGTGTCTCTACCTTGGGCTTGTTGATTACAAATGCCAAGTACTCTTGCGACCCTCCAGAGATTGCCTTTCTGGCTTTATTGACAAAGATGATTGGGGCAATCCTCACTCGTGCCCTTCCTGTAATTTCCACTTCGGGCTTCCCGGGCTCGCATAGTTTGATGGACTTGCGATGTCAGTCCATCTGTGCATGGTGTGCAGATAACCAGTTCATTCCTATAATCACGTCGTATTCAGATATAGGCAATAATATCAAATCGGCAGGGAAGTTTATATCACTAATCTTAACTTTGCATGCATTATAAATAATATCCGTTAATTGGCTTGCGCCCATAGGAGTTGACACTTCTAAACATATGGGCATATGTTCCATGCATGCATGCAGCTTGTGTACATAGTGCGGTGAGACAAATGAGTGTGATGATCCAGGGTCGGATAGTACTTTAGCATAGTGGTTAGATACTAGAAGTGTCCCTTCCACCACGTTAGTTGCCTCCAGAGCCTCGTGTCCAGCCAATGCAAATGCTCGAGTTGGCATTCTTTCTTGATTTCCCTGTCCATTTCTCGACCTCTGTAGTTGAGCCGATTTGTTTCCATTGTTATTCATTGGGCAATCCTTCACCTGATGTTGATTACTGCCACATCGCAAACACTTTCCCTGTCTGCACCAACAGTCATTGGCAGTGTGACCTGGTTTCTGACAGTGTACACATAACTTTCCCTGTGTTCCCTGTATTGGCTCCTTTTCTTTATCCATTCTTCCAACAGTATCCTTCTGAAATTTGACGGGCTATTTAGATGGATGCCTGACAGTCGGCCTACTGAGACTGTTGGCAGGTCTGTCTTGTTGCCTCAGTCCTATGCGGTTCAACCCTACCTCAATACGGAGAGCCGCCTTGGCTGCAGCTGAATAGGTCTCCAATTCGACAGTCAACAGTTGCTTCTGTAATTCCAATTTCAGCCCTCTAGTGAACTTGTACAACTTGTCTTCCTCAGTACCGATAGTTCCCAAGGCATACTTTGACAGTCGATGGAATTTTGACTCATACTGAGCCACTGTCAGATTTCCCTGTCTTAACCGGTGAAACTCATCCCTGCGGGCCTCCTTAATGACCTGTGGGATGTAATGTTCATTAAATTCTGCCAAAACATTTTCCCAGGTCCTAGCCACTTTGTCCTGAATCCCTCTCCTTTCCACAACTCTCCACCAATCACGGGCTGCCGATGCTAATTGGAATACGGCGAGAGTTACTTTATGTTCATTAGTGTACTGTAAGGCATTGAAGATGTTTTCCAGTTTTTCAATCCAGTCTTCCGCCTTCGTATCATTTTGGTCTCCCAGAAAAGCCGGTGGGTCAAAGCTTAAGAATTGTTCCAAAACCCAATCATTAGCTTCCCAAACGGGTTCTTGCACATTCCTATGTGGTGTTGCCTTTTCTTGCATAAATATTAGTATTTGCTGCAACGCTTGAGCGGTCAAATTTTCTCCCGCAGCTGGGGGAGGAGATGGTGGCAGTTCAGGTGATAGAGTTCGGTCCCTTAGGACATCAGCTTCCTCCCGGGGCACCATACGGGGTCTACTTCATCCACTACGCTCGGCCATTCTGTATGACGAGACGTTAGTTGCGATACATAACATAAATGAATTCAATTAACGATCAAAAAGTAATACAAGTCATAACAAGTCACTAGTAATGATAATAACCAAGACATAGAGTCAACAACAAGTAAAAAGGAACATCCATTAATATAAAATATGGAGCACATGAGAGAAAAATAAAATCGTACAACAACGCCATACAACAAAGCTAATGAAATACAATCATCCAGGTACATACAACAAATACAACAACAACAATAAGAACAACAAGGAATATAATCCTATCTAATCAGTAATAGTGTTGTCCCCATCGCTATCATCTTCAATGTTGATGATCTCAACGGGTTCTGGTTCATGCCACTCTTCCGCTTCGAGCCAATCTTCAGGTTCAGACCATTCTTCAGGCGCTGGTACGATCTCTATCGGGGCCACATCTTGTGCTTCTTCTGGTTCTTCATCCTCCTTGGGATCCTTCTTGGGTTCCTCTTCGTGTTTTCCCTCCGTGTCTGCTTCCGGTTCCGCCTCGGGCTGTGGTGGTGCTAGGGCATTTGACGCAAGAGCAGCTTCCAATGCTAGGTCCCTTTGGACTAGGGTTTGAGTGAGGTCTTGAATGGCATTCATCTGATTGATAAGGGCATCCTCAAGACGATCGACTTTGTCCTTCAGCATGTAAGCCTCCGTCTCCCACTGGAACCGGCCGTCACAAGCGTGCTTCATCTTTTCTCGCACGCCATCGATGCGTTCTTGTAACACTTGAATCTGATCTTCGCGGGTGCATATAGTCCCCTCGCGGTCCTTAACCAATACCACCAAGTCATGCTTGTCTTCCTGTTTCTGCGCCAAAAGGTGCTCCAGATTCCGCATGCGATTCCACTCCCCTTGTAATTCAGAATTAACTCTAACAAATTCCTGGTGCCAGTAGGTTGCCATCTTCTCATGATAGTCCCATTTTGCACGAGCCTCCCACAACATAGCCCACGTTGGCGTTTCGGATTCCATTCCTGGTCAAAACACAACTAGGGTATGTCAAGCAAGTATAAATGGAAAGATAGAGAAGAACAAGTAAAACTAATCAATAATCAACTAAGTTAAGACAACTATTACTACGGCGTCTCCAAGTATACAAAATTCTTAACTCAGTCTAAACATTAGTGATACGGTTCTCCATGATTCATCATCAAACTTAATATCGGGGTCTATGTCCTTATTAGATCAAATTCAAGCTTAAATTAGTCAAATAGCGGTACTACCCAACACAGCAGAGTCATATCACGGGTCAGCTTGGTGTAAGTTTCCATTTTACTAGCCGAGCTTTGATACCACTTAAACTGTCACGCCCCAAACGGGACCATGACGTGATCAATAACTTAAATAGAAATTAAGCCAAGCAGTCTAGACAATTTTCAAGAATAATCCCAAAATAAAACAGAGTAATGTAGAAGCGGAGTAAAATTACAGTCCAAAGTGTCAAGTAAACCAAATTACATCCCAAATTCAACTTAACAAATTCAAGGGTCCTATGCGCTTAAGATTATAGACTTAAGAAAAACAGTCCAACAAAGTAGTAAACAGTAAATCCATAAAAGTCGGATAGCACAGAAATGGATCACTCGTGGTCTGGTCTTCCCCGTCCACATTATCTTCATATGAACCTTCATGATCTGGCCGTTTAAACAGGAGCGGGTGAGGCGAAAATTCTCAGTGGATGGGTGATCGTGTGAAATAGTAATTTATATATAGATGCAAGAAAACAGTTATGTGAAAAATACATGAGTTATGATGTGTGTATCACACACAGTTCGCAAGCGACATGATATTCAAAATAAAATACTTATACAGTTTTGATGAAGGAAGTTCATGTACACGCAAGCACTATTTGTGATTTCAATTAGCAGGTCAAGTAGTGGTTGGGTACTAAATGTAGCGCCAACCCAAACGAGCAATCTGGTCGAATAACTCAAGAATCATGTGGATCAGACAACGATTCCTTCGTTCTGCCTTATGACTCCCCAGGCAATCAGCACAAGGCCTCCCCGTCACGCCATAGGCACGCCAATCCAATAGGAAATGGCTAGAAAGGCCCGAATTATCTTAATTGCGATTATATCTCAGTTCTACGACCCACTTCTCCCGTTGGACACTCCGTCCGCCAAGGATGGGATTAGGACGATGGGCCTGGAGAGTGGAATAGCAACCGAGCTGCCCGGTTTAATCCCCAACTGGTCCACTCCGACTGTGAGCTCAACACACCAAGTTGACTCAAGCGCAAATAGATATACATATACATAACATGTTAACAAGGCAGTCGAGTATAACATTTTAGGAAAATGGTACAAGTACAATTATACGAAAGGTTTACATGTAGCATTTATCGACATTGGCAGAGTAATTATTGAATGAAGTTAATTATTGTGAGGATAACTAATCTTCGGTGGATTGAGTATATTAGGTGGAATATTTGCCCTGTTGTATGTTCATAGTCATAAGGCGAGGAAGTCGCCCCGCGAAACGCGTATTATTCGGTTAAGGGGTCCGTTAAGGCACGGATAATTTTAAGAAAACTAAATTTCAAAAATAATTATATAAGTTAGTAAATACCATGGCTATAATTTTGGAAGTAATAAATTTGAGGTCCTTGACAAAAGAAAATTTTACAATTAGCCCCGTTTTGGAAAAACTAGTCTTTATCGGGTTTGAAATCGAATAAATTTTTGTCTCGACCTCGGAAAATTATAAGGTCAGTTCCTAAATTCTCCAAATTATCCAGAGAATCATGTTTTTATAAGTTTGGGGTCGCATTTTTGGTAAATTCCCATTTTGGCCATAATTTTATCAAAATTGTCATTTCAGGCCCCGAATTTAAAATATTTGGATCTCACAAACCGGCAGGGCTTTTAATGTGATTCAAATTTTAAAATATCACTTAAATCAGTGGGTTATTGGGACAAAAACAGTTTTGAAAAACTGTTAGTTTAGGTCCCTTAACTTTACAAAATTCCTTTCTAATCTAATTTTTGAGTTTTTGCCCTTAATGCTTATTTGGGGTCCAATTGTTTTTGTCCATGTTATAATTTCCTTTTCGAATTGGCCATGGAAATCAATTTTCTTCCTCCTTGATTTTTTCCGTTATTTCTTTTTGATGGTTAGAAGAACACAAATACGATGTTCCCTCTATTATGTACGTATTCTATTTTTGAGAGAGAGAGAGAGAGAGAGAGGAAAGAGAGAGAGGTTTTTATCAGTTACTAGGCAGAGGAAGATGAGTTATTTTATTAACTCCCAACTTTAATTTCTATTAACTCTATTAACCATCAAATTGGGTCTTTAATGTTAAAACTTAAACAATTAAATACGTGTCACATTTAATTCATATGCGTGGGAAAACATCCAGCACTCTTTAGCCATTTACCATAAATAGTGGTGGTAAACTATTCTCAAATTTTCAATTGATCGTCTTTCTAATTTTAGTTCCCTAATTTTTAACTTCTCAATTTTAACTCATCTTTAATTTTCTTAATATTTGCCTAATTTGCTATTTTAAACTCTATTCTTTATTTTTTGTATTCTCAATCTTCTGCACTTATTTAACTTCCTAATTTTAGCTTAATTTTTTATTTTAAATACTAATCACCAATCTTTTTAATTGTTTATTTACCAATCTTCCATTCTTATATAAGACAAAAACTTGTTTAAGACGGCCGCATGGTGCGATGAGTGATACTTTTGAGGTAAAAAGTGATACTTTTAGTGTAAAAGTACTGCTTTTTACACTAAAAGTATCATTTTTTCACTAAAAGTGTCAGTTTTTACCTAAAAGTGCAATCCGTCGCACCATGCGACCGTCTCGCAAGAAGGGGTGTTCATCGAATCGAATTTCGGATTCTTCGACTTCCTCGAATCGAATTTAATCGAATGAACATTTTAAACCTCAATTCGAAATTCGATCCTAATTCGATTAATTCGAATCGAATTTAAACGAATTGAATTTCTCGATTTCCGAATCGAATTCGAGTCAATCCGAAAATCCAAATTTATCGATAAAATGAATAAGGTTTGGATTCATAACACAATATTTTTGGACTATACCCAATAAAATTCCGATTTTATTTTTCAAAATTACAAATTATCGACTAACTATTTTTCATTGTTTAATTTAATTACAAACTATCATAAATTCATAACGAACTCCCTTATATAAATTATTTTGTGCCAATTTTATACCAAAGACTAGTTACTTGATAAATAACTACGTACTCAAATATGAGGTATCAAATTGATAAAGTGCTTATAGTTCAAATATTTATAAATCAACAATATTTGTGTATGTATGTAGATAAAGAGATATAGTGTGTGTTATCATATAATTTATTATTTTAATATGATACGAAGATAAATATATGTAATATAGTGTACAAATGTATAATGTATAATGCATATTGTAATAAGAATTTAAAACAAAGCAAATAAAGTCAAAGACTATTGTATAAATGTATAATGTATGTTGTATAGTGTATGTACATAAGTTTTGTACTTTTCCTACAATGGATATAATGGTAATATTCTTAGATTATTTCACCACATGCCCTCCACGTGAGACCTGTAAGAGCGAAACAGTTTTAACCTAAATATATTTTTAGCACAAAAATGATTATTTGAATATGGTCTAAAGATAAAAATTTGAAGTAATGTAAAATGTATTTCATATAATTATTTATAACAAAAACTAAAAAAAACGAGAAGGAAAGAGCATATATTTATAATTTTATATTTTTATTTAAATATTAGTGTTTTATTCATTTATAAATATATATTATAAATGCATGCGTATAATTTACATGTATACAATAAATAATTATGTATATTTGAAATATATACACATAAATTTTGAATTGAAATACGAATTCGAATTGAAATACAAATTCAAATTGTAATACGAATTCGAATCAAAATACGAATTCGAATTTAGTCGAATTTCACCTCGAATTAGGATTTTCGAATAGAATTCGAAAAAAAATCCTCAATTCGTTATTCGATTCAAATATTCATATTTGAAATTCGAGTTGATTCCAAATTCGATTCGAAATTCAAAAATCCTAATTCGAAACTAAAATTCAAATTCGAACCGAATCGAATTCCGGATCCATTCGAAAAATGAACACCCCTACTCGCAAGACACTCTACTCCTTATTTAAATTCCTAAATCTTTGTCTAATCTTTCATTTTAACCTTTAAGATTCAAATCTAGTTATTATGCATTTCACATATGGCATAATTGCAAAATAGAGACACTAACTATACCCTAGTAGCAAAGAAGGACACTAAATTTGTGGGCTTTCGATTTAGGATAATAATTTTAAAATTTTGGCGAAGTGAGGACAAATTGAGCCCGATTTATCAATTCGAGCTAATTGCCATGTGAACCTCAATGTGATTATTATTTTAAGTATTTGCAAATTAACAATTAAAATGTAAATATATGAAAATAAATATGGAAGATACAAAATAAATTAAAATATCAGAAATTATTAAATAAATCTTAAAATAACTAAGTGAAATCTAAAATGTGAAATAAAATTTATAAAGTTATTTCATATATCAGAAAGTACCGAATAAAATTTGAAATTATTTGAATAATTTCAAGAACTATTAATACAAAATCTAAACATTATTTAAAAATGTAAACTTTATTTAAAGTAATTACAAATTACAAACTAATTTTTTTAAAATACTTAAAGAAATAAAAAATTATATTTTTTAAATGTAACTAAAATAAATTTTTGGATTCAGTTATAATTTTTAGGTTTATTTAAGTACTTTCAAATTTCAAATTTCAAAATTTAATTTTAATTATGTTAATTAATTTTAAATATTTTAAATAAATATTATATTTAATAGATACTTTATTTGGATTTTTTCAAATAATTTCACAATTTTTTCGGTAATTTCGCATATATTATTAATATTTTAGATCTTGTTACACATATTCAAAATTCATTTAGTTATTTTTAGACTTATTAAATATAATTTATAATTTTTTTTCATATTTTTCATATTTATTTTTGTATATCTACATTTAGTTTTAAATTTTTATTCTTAAATAATTATCAAATTTTTAAACTGATTTTTAAGATTTTCAGATTTACATATAAATTTTCAAAATACTCTTTAGACTTATTTTACGTGAATTAAGTAATTAGCCTAGCAATTAGCCCAAATTGGGCAATTGAGGCTCAATTTGTCCTCAATTCGCTAATATTTTAAAGTTATTGCCCTAGATTAAATGTCCGCAAACTTAATGTTATGCTTTGCCGCAGGGGTATAATTAATTCCCCATTTTGCAATTAAGACGTTTGCATAATATTAAAAATATATATTGTTAACTTATATTTGGACGATTGGCCCGATAGTCCAGTCGGTTGAATCGCTAACCGGTGACAAGCCCAGTTTGATCTACGATCCATTTTTTAAACTATTGTCTAATATTACAAAAGTGTCACCGGTCCCTAGAATATTACTATAATGCCCCTGTCTAATGTTTCAAAGATGTCATTGGGTTTTGGATTTAAGATCCGTCTGACGGATTTTGACCCGTTAGACAATGTAACAAGAGTTTTTGTCATGAATATATAATTATTATTATTATTAACGATAACCATAATTATAATAAATAAAAAAAATGATAAAGATGGAAATAGTACAATGACTTGACTGGCTCAAATTCTTGAAAAATATAACGTCTTAGGGCGCGATTAAATGTGAGGGAGATTCTATTTTCGTTACGCTGGAGATTTTTTTCTTTACCAAACATGCGATTGTTTATGAAAATTTTCAGAAAATATATTATTCTCTCACTTTCACTTTTTCTCTTATCAATCACATCTACACATTCTTTTTACATAAACTAATCATTATTACACATTCTCCCATAAATTTCACTATTCTCTCATTCACACATTTCTAACTACCAATCATATCCAATCATTATTTTATTATTTTTAAATCAAATCAGCTTTTTTTTTGTCGAACGATAGTATTTTATTATAACAACTCAAAAACTAAAATTACAACTACAATTGTAGCCAACGGGCTGCCAAGAGCCGACAAGACTAACTAAGAGTTGCGGGAATTGGTAAGACCAATTCGGATTCACATGGACTAAAAACTACCCACCCCAAACTAACCACTCCACGGGAGACTTGGCACTCCTTAAAGGAGATCAGAACACACCAAAAAAACTGAAACCGGGCACGAGCAACCACTTCATAATGCAAAACAGAAAAAATTGATCCGCCTACGAGTTTCGCAAATCAACTGGGAAAAGAAAATACAAACAAAATAAGAAAACTACAACAATCTATAGCTAAAAAATGAGAAAAAAACATAAAGAAAAAAGAAAGATGCCTCTCCCTCTCCCAAATCTACTGCCGCAGCCCATCGTCTTCTTAGCTTCGAGACACCTCCGTGAAGCTCCGACCCATTTTCACCCTGGACCAAAAATTTCGGCCACCTTCGGACACCCAAAAGACCGCCATTGTTGGCCCTCCAATAAAAGACATGAAGGGGGAGGGGGAGGGGTAAGGAGGGGGAGGAGGGGGGCGGCATGTAGGGAGGGGAGGAGGAGGAGAGGAGAAGGAGGTTAGGGTTTTTTTTCTTTTGGGGGTAGAGAGAAGGAGGAGAGAAAAGTAGAGAGAGAAGAAGCTATGATCAAAAGTTGGATTTGGGAGTGAGCAAATTTGGGGTGAGGTATTCAATCGAATCAACTTTAATCATTACTTTTTCATCTCACATCCAATCACATTCTTAAAATTCATTTTTTTCTTCCAAAATTTTTTTACCACTATTCTTTAGCAAAATGAAAATTTTCAAAATGAAAGTATATTCAATCGCGCCCTCAGCGTCAATTGTTTCGTTTATTAGAAAAAAATTAACGTGGCGGACTGTTCACGTCTCCTTGGAAATGTACTATTCTTTAAGGTTTCTGGAAAAATATATTTTTTCATGTTCTTAATTTTCTTCTTTCTGTCCAGTTGGAGGACAAATTTCTATTGAGGTTGATGACATTGAAAATTGTGTGTGTGGAATTAAGAATTGAGATGCCCGTCTGGTGCCGGAGGCCAAAAATATTTGGATTTACTACAGAAAATTGAGCCTAATCACATATTTCACCATCAAAATTATAATACGTCTCCCCGGTCGAACTCAAATGACTTAGCTTGGAGCATTTTTCTCTTCCTACTTTCACATTTTCCTTTCGACATACTTTTATTTTATTTCACATCTTTTGTATTAATTTGATATTGTTATTGTTGGGGGATAAAATTGTCCTTTCATAATTATTGTCTTTATTCATTTAATGTATTTATTAATTACCCAATATATTAATTATTGGGCCACATATATGATTTTCCGGCCTATATGGCCCACACCGACCTATACGGTCCACTTTATCTTACAAGGCACATGCGGCCCATCATCCTATGTATAAAAAGGTTCTTCCATCCCATTTCTAAGTAAAGTCAAGTAATTATTGCGAATTACATTCCTATGCTCTGGAATTATTCTCTTACAATCGCTGTCTTGAGCGTCGGAGGGGCCTCCCTACGACCACCCAAGGACCCCTTAACCTTGTTTTACATGTTGCAGGCTAGTTCCCATCTGAATATTCTATCAATTCAAGAGAAAAAGTTGGACCGTTTACTTAATCCCTTGACTTGGAGTGATATGCTGATATTAAGCAGCATCATTTTGGCGTAATCTGAGAGAATGCAGACAAGGTCACTGGCACGCAAGATTAACTCCCCAGGTGCCAACTCCTGAGGTAGGAACACCAAGTGAGAAGAAAGACCGCTTGGAAGACTGGAGGATAGCTCCCTTTCCCCGTAGGGGCACCTCCTCCCCCACCACCAAGAGGGGCGCGCCGCTCTCTCCCTCCAGACGGGCTCCGCACGCTAAAGAAATTCACTTGACATGAGAAGACCTTCAAGCTCTACTGAAGAAACCGCTCAAGGAACCCTGCCGTAGAATGCACCATCAACTGTTGCATGAAGACCCCTCACAGCTCCACCAGCTGCAGACGACCCTATTTGACTAGAATTGAAGAAAGGAATGACTTGTTGGAAGATAACTGGAAACCAGAGAGACCATCATGCTGCTAGAGAAGAAGAAGGCATAGAAGTCCAACAAGTATACTCGCAAACTCACCTCCAGGCTCCAACAGAGAAGTCAAGAGTCATACAAACTAGTCAAGTTACCTTGGGAGCAAGCAACACCTTACAGAACTCCCAAGAAGATTTGTTGATGATCCCTCCTCAACTGAGGGAAGCTCCACAAACTCTCTAATCATTGG
Organism: Rehmannia glutinosa; assembly: GCA_016081115.2. NCBI lineage: Eukaryota > Viridiplantae > Streptophyta > Magnoliopsida > Lamiales > Orobanchaceae > Rehmannia > Rehmannia glutinosa. Next base: position 38,089,873 of record CM071927.1, read on the forward strand.
AGAAGTATCTTCCAATATGAAAGGAGAAAGAAATGCTCAACTCTTTGAAGAAAACGAGGACTCCCAAGACAAACAAAGTTGAACCACAAAGGGGTTATGCATCGGCTATGCATCGACGGGGTTATGCATCGGTGGGGTGATTCCCCAAAATATTGTCTGTGTAAGAGGGTATGAACATGCCATGAGGAGGTTGGAGATTCCAATTAATGTTGATGGGTTTCACTCCATATTCCTTGTTAGAAGTCTACCAGAGATACCTTCTTTTATTTCTTCCCTCGTCATCGGTCCAAGTTCCTCACGGGGCTAGCTTCTCTTGGCGGGCTCTGGAAGGAGGATTTTTTCTTTGTGAATGATAATGGTTGGGATGCGCCCCACGACTGGGTTTCTAAGGCTAAGAAGTCAGCGCATGGCAAAACTTCTTCTCGCATGAGATGGTAGAAAACTATAGGTCGAAGGGGTTGTTTGATAATCTCTTGAATGTCCATGACTTCTTGGGTATTCCGTAGTATTTACTTTCTTTCCTTGCTCTTGTTCCTTAATTGTGTACTTAGTTGTTTTCTAATATTATGTTTTGTCTCTCTTTTAGGGAAAAAGAGTTACAATATTGCTGAGTTAATGGCGTACAAGAAGAAAGAAAATGAGAGACCAATGGATCAACTTTTGTTAGGGAGAGCTCAAGCGCTCTACCTCGAGGGGAGGGCAAGCATGGCTCGCGCCTTCACCGCCCAAATGATGACCAATGCTTGGGGTCTCGCCCTAGAGATCGTGCAGAGATGCTCCTGCTCATTGGTCCCTTCCCGACTCCTAGTGAGGCTGCTCCTGGGACCAATTGCCCACATGTTCTTTTTTCTGGCGGTGTGAAAAACCGCGAGGGGATTCAGCCTTATTGGGACTTCACGGAGCCAGGCATATGTTATACTAACATGAGGGAAGTGCATTGTTCCGAACATCATTATCATATATGATCCTTGCTCTTCAAGGACATTGAGGCCCATCTTTGTGGAGATGTTGTCAGGGTAAGTTTCATGGTTACTTTACGTTTTGCAATCAATTTCTGGTTTCTTTTGTTCAATAGAACTTATACCGAATTTTGTGTAGATATTGAACGTTGTGGTTGCTTCAAGCGAGCAAGGTGAGATGGTGGAGGCGGAGAACCACCGTCTCTGGAATAAGGTGAAGAGCATCAAGGAGAGTGTTAATCGACATGAGGGAAAGATACTTGAGTGGTCTAAGAGATATGACTGGATGAAGGCTTAGTTCGACCGCGAGGCGAGGCCAAGACAAAGCGAGGTGTTTCTTGATCACCTTTTGGTACTCGGCTATTGACACGGGAAAGATCGCCCGGTGGAGGCCTATAAGGCTTTATTGGATTACCGCCAGTAAGTGCCTTTTTATGCATATTTTACTTCTTTATTATAGTAGGATTTAGGTTGTTTAGTTGTTAGTTTTGTAGGTTTTTTATAGTGCATAGTTCATATTACTACGAGGTGTTCTTTTTGGTATAGGTTGATCGTTTAGAGCGGTTTCAACTACAAGAAAAACGTCGGTTTTTATCCGATGTCTAATGAAGAAAAAAACCGATGTTGCAACCCCTGTTGTTAAAAGAGGGTTTTCAACATCGGTTTAAAACGGATGTCAATTCATGAAACAACATCGGTGGAAAAATGATGTTTATTACGAAACATAAACGATGTTAATTCCCATGTTGTTAAAGTGTGTATTATTTAACAACGGTTTTTCACCGATGTTGGTTCCTGAAATCACAACGGTTTTTCACCGATGTTGGTTCTTGAAACCACAAACTTATGTTTATAAGCGGCGTCGTTTAGGTTGATTAGTTACAAAATGACCTCGGTTTCCAAACCGATGTCTATATTAAAATAACTGTTGTCGTTACGTTTTAACATATCTTTTTATAACGGATGTTGTTTGTTTCTTTTAAAATCAATTTAAATTGATATCATTTTGCTCAATAATATTGTATTTTTAACCCCTGTAATTAACAGCAATAGTACCAATATTCACCAATCTAAATCAACCAATTATTAATTACAATCAAAATTAACAAATATAACATGCATTAAGCCATCCATTCAAAATGTGCACAACGAGTATACATAAAGGCCAAAATAATATACACACGAGTACTTCTGTCACTATTTCACCATACACACGACAAACAACTCTTCAAAACCCAACAAACTTTTCACACATTTTTGTAAATGTAAAATTAATTGAAGAGCTCATACAGATTATTGAATCAAAGATTTCATCCTTGGAATATCATAAAGTAGCTAAAACCTGGGGCGCAAGTATTCTATCTGCATATAGAGGTAAGTTGACTCGAGCTTATTTTCATGTCCAAGTTGGTCTGAAGAACTTGTCCCGTTGTAGCTGAAACTATAGGTCATGCTAATTTTGGAACCAAATGCAGTATTGGCAGGGTTTCCAACAACTCTTGCTTCGTACGTAGCCTGAAATTTATAAAAGAAATAAAAAACAATCATAGAAAGCGCAAAATCAAACTGAAATATTAATCAATATATTTAAGCATATGATGACTTTTTTTGGACCATTATAATTTATTAAAAAGCATTAAAGCTGCCAAATCCTCTAAGTTAGCAAAATAAAAGGATAAAAATGGTGACCTTTGACGACTAGGCGGGCACATGCAACCAACAATGGTGGCAAATGAAAAACTAGCAACTTCAAAGAGAGTGGAAACAAAAAACGGATGTACCACATCTTCTCGGATAATTCCATAATAAGCAAGTTGGTCCCATACCTATTTCCTCTTCAGGACAACGATCTTGAATCGACAGGGGACATTACAAAACTTCATTTCATTCGCCACCTTAATTAACAAATGGAGCTACATACACAGGAGGTTCTATTCATATATTCCAAAATAACAATAATAATTAATTAATAAATAAATAAAACATCAAATGATTAGATTTTGATTTCCTTCATGTTTTAATTAAACTATACAAAATAATAAACCTGCTTCAACCAATTTCCCGAATTATTACGCACAAGACATACATATATATCATGTAATTGTTTCCACTTAACATACAATTTTATGTTTAATCACATATGTTCCTAACAAAAACACCAAAAATGCACTTAGCTAAACAAATTCTAATTTTCAAACCATTAAATTTTCTGTTTCAATTTAATAATCCAAACACATATTCAACTTTTACTCAACAATATAAAGCAAAACTCCACTAAAAATGCCAAACAGTAAATGATGCCGAACAAGGTTTAATGAAATAACCCACATCCTGGAATCATAATATATAAATACTTTACTAAATATTTGTCGAAAAAATATTTTTAACTGCTTTTGGACACGTAACGATTTATACCCGTGCATGCCATAACTATCGGCATCTCCATGTTTAAGGATTGCTTCACAAAAAGCTCGTAATTTCAAGGCTTGTAAAAAAAACTTGACCAATAAGTTTCATTCCAGATTCAGCTGAAGCAGAATATGAAAGGCTTGTAAGAGACTAATAGCCACAACTAACACATTAAATGAAAATTTCAGCAGTTCTAGAGAGGAAAAAAGAACTAAATCCAGAGATTGAATGATAAACTATAAAATGAGAGTGAAAAAGGTCAAATTACTAGATCATGCTTGCTAAACCTGAACATCTCTAACAACTACATTTCAACGGCTTCTTGCGCAGAAGAAAACCTAACGGATACCAATTACGACTACTAAATCTGATTTCTTTAAACGCGAAAGTAGACAGCAAAATAAAAGCAGGAAAATACCGAAGCATTTGAACGTAACACTATTTAAGAGAAGCCATTGTGAGGGGAGAACTGTTTGGCAGCAGAGGATCATTACTAGAGGGTGTACTCGCCACAGGTATACCATCGTTAGCTTTGGGTGAGGCCTCGGTTAAAAACATCTTTGGCGTTCAAAGCATTGATTTCGTAGGTGAAGAAAATAGATTATCGGGAAGGATGTAGTCCAAGCTGCACTCATGTCAAACACAATAAGCACACAATCAGGAGTTAAAAACTTAGTAAAAAAGTAGAACCTTAAAAATAGTACAGGCACATCATAAGCATAAAGGTTACAGGCAGGTAACTTATATGGATTATTATAAGTGGAAATGGTACAAAATAGCCATTTCCAAATTGTAAAGATTAAAAATAGCCAACTTTTTCAAACACATCTTTTTTAGCCATTTTGGGGTGGAAATGACATTCATACCCTTTAAGCATATTAATGGTCATATACCTCTCTTTTCACTTATCTCTATGTATCCTCTTACTCTTTCTTTCAAGTTTTGTTTTTAAAAATTGAATCTGTATTTTTATTTTTAAATATGCAATATGGGTATTGAATTATAGATATCGAAAAGAGGATTAATTTGATATATTATACATGCAAAACGAATTTAAAACGAAAAAATTATTTGAATTCAAAGTTTTTTGGAGAAAAACTACAATAACTGCTACAGTATCGAATTACACTAACTCGAGCTACATTAACTGCTACAGTGTCGAGTTACAATAACTCGAGCTACAGTAACTCGAGCTAAAGTAACTCGATGTAACTCGAAATCGAGTTACCCATCATCTTCTTCGCCCATCAAACACTCGATTTTTAATCTTTAAAGATGTGTCGATTTCGAGTTATATGTAACTCGACTTCATGTAACTCGAAATCGAGTTACCCATCATCTTCTTCGCCCAGCCTCTTTACGCCATTAACGACATCTGAAGCTTCACAAAAACTAACTATCTCATCTAAACCCTAGAATTTCTACAAAACCTACAACAAATCCTAACCTAAAACAAGTATAAATAATCTAAATCAATAAAAATCCATGAAATTACACAAAGGTAGAAAATGGGTTAGAGGTCAATGCGGTCTCTATCTTTTTCTTCGCCATCAATGTCGCCGGTTTTGAAAGTTTTGGGGGTCGGTCACTGTGGCTTTTTCGAGTTTTTGGTGTGGTTGGTAATGTTAGACTTGAAAAGGGCTTTTGAACTACTAAAGGGCAAGTTTGGAATTTCACACCCCAAAATGGCTAAAAAAGATGTGTTTGAAAAAGATGGCTAAAAAATGTTTTTAATTGGCCTAAAAGGCTAAAAAAACCCACTCTTATTATAAATACTATCCTAGACGTTTAGCATAATTACAAATAAATCTAATTATCTTTTAAAATTACAAATACCCACCTGACATATATTTCAATTTTATAAATTGAACCCTATTAAGTATTGAGGGGAAATTTGTAAAATAAATACAGACCTCAAGGGGGTAATTGTAATTTTGGAAGATGGTAGATTTTTTTTATAATAATTATCCCTAACATTATATTTTCACAGAATTGATTGGTAGATACGCTCTCCGCAAAGAATTGCTCCTCCAACTCTTTGGTTTCAGTACATCACTTCGATCCTGCAAGATTAGAATAAGTTCCATTATTATATTCCAAGCTAGGTTGGAGAAAATGTAAAAGCTGTGTGCTTCATCAATCGTAAACTTCCGAAAACAAGGGTGAAAGTCTTCCTCTATAAAAACCAAGTCTACTGAATTCTCTCTCTAGGGTTTTCTCTCTCTCTCCTCCTCCCTCACGGTCGTCCGTCGGCGTTTAACACCTTTTTTCCGGTGGCTCCATGGTGGAGCCACTCTTCCATGGACTCACGTCCAATTTCGCCCCTCCGTGCGATCTCAATCGAACCTTCCATCGCCATCCAACGTTGCCCACGTGACAGCCGGATTCAACGGTCATTTCAGTGGAGTTATACCAATGGAATTTGGCAATTTTCATTGGAATCAATAAGTCCATTCCAATGAAAACTCCAACGAAAATGCATAATTGGTATAATGGACATTGGAATAGCAAAATTATAATGAAAATTCCAATGGAAAAATACCCCAATGGTACTTCTAAGGGTATTTATCCATTGGAATATTCAATCATTGAAAAACAAAACTCCAAAGGTTATTCTAATGGAGTTATACTGTCTGAATTTATTTCAAAAGTAATTTCAATGCTATATATTTGTTGGAATATTCAATAATTTCATCTCATTATCTAATATCTTTAATTCCTCAAGGAGTTACCCATCATATTTGTTTTTAAAGTCAAGCATGTTTAACTATGTAGTTTTAATATGATGGGCTCCAAAAAAAAAGATGTATTTTGTTGATATAGATATTACTATCAATTCTTTAAACCTCTATTGAAATTTTCTAGCGATATTGGAATTTCTAATTGAATTTTCCAACGGCATGTTGTAGTGAGTGTTAGAATTGTCTTTGGAATTTTATAAACTCCAACGAAAATTCTTACGGTTTTATTTACCGTTGGAATTTCTATTGAAATTAGCGATAGGAATTTATAAAATTCCAATAATATTTCCAATGGTGTGTTCCAACAGTTTTAAAACTGTTTGAATTTTCCAATAGTTTGTCATTGTGTTGGAATTTCTGTTGGAATTTAAATTCCAGCGGTTCATACCAATGATTTTGCTTATGATTGTTGGATTTTCTATTGGATTCTTCCAACGGTATGCTGTGGCATTTGAATTTCGGTTGAAATTTTAAATATTCCAATAATTTTTTATTCTATTGGAATTATTTTATTGGAATGTGATTGTTTTCTTGTAGTGATTGAGAATGAGATAAATGTTTCAGAGACCTAATTATTAAGGTAATTTAACGTTGTTCGTTTATATTTTTTAAGTTTTAGCCTTTTATTTCAACTTTCCATTATGAATATTAAAATATGCTCACAAATTTAATTTATACACTTTTTCAAACGTCTATTCTAAGAGATTATTTGTTATTTTAAAACTTAAAGGAATAATTTTTATAAATAACCTAAATTTTAGGGATGACCCTTAAAAATATTATGTTAACAATTGAGTAGGGTTCATTTTGTATGTTTAAGTATTACAAATACCCACAATTTATGCTTGATTTATGCTTGAAAATAAATATGGTAAGTATAATACACTTGTCAATCATCCACATGATTGGAATAGGAGATGAAACACGGTTTTGGAATAGAAGATCCCATCCGGAAAAAATTCCCATTTGTAAGTAATTACATACTTGTTTGCGTGTGTGTATGCAATGTTATCATGGATTGATGGAAAACCAAAAGTCACCACATAAATTAAACAATGGACAAATATGTGATATTAATTTCTATTAACTTCAAATTGAATGATACACCAACTAAAATACAACTTAAAAATATACTTTCCGAACAATAAACGAATGAATACAAATTAAATGGGCACAAGAAACATATGAATGAATGGTAAAAAAAAAAAAAAAACAGGAATAAACGAATGAATTTTGAATGAAGTATACAAAATTAATAATAATTAAGCCGTGAGATAATTATGCCAAAACGTTGAAGGAATCGACGAGCAACGCCGTAATGAGGGGCTTTAGCACTTTCTCCGGATGAGTGTAACCATCTTGGTTGTGCTTATAAACAACATATATCAATCGGGAAAGGTTGACAACTCTTTTGATAATCTCCATTGAAACAAGTTTTTCCTTTACACACTCTCCATTAATATCCTTCCAAGCATTCTCAGCTATATTGCTGAACTCCTCCATTGCCTCTTCCTCTGATACTTCATACTCTTTCATGTAGCATTCAATGCCCGTTGCACTTTGTCCTCTTTTCTTCTCAATCTAACCAATGATTTTTCAAAAATGCATTTCATCAGAATTGGTCTTATATATGTTTCAAATTAACTTATTATTTATATGGATAATTACAAAACTATCCCTCAAGTGTATGCTAATTACAAAATCAAAAATCAATTATCTTTAGAACTACAAACAACACATTAACATTTGTTATTTGTTAGTTAAATTCAAGTGGGTATTTGTAATACTTAAACACTTGAGGGGTGGTTTTTGTAATTATCCATTATTTTTATTCTAGTCATGTAACTTGTAAGACATATATAGCATACCTCATAAGTAGCTATATCATCAATAACTCGACAAATAGTGACATTAGCCACTTGAATTTTCGGTTTTTTCATGAGCCAATCAAATGCTTCCTTTGGTGCAGATGTCATGCCAACAAAAGATGTGGCAGCAAGCAAGTAGTAAGTGCTGGTAATTAAGCCATTGGCCATGTAATCACCAAATGGAGGCATGTATCCTTCAATAAACCACTTGGCCTCAATGTTGTAGCTCCTTATTATCTCTTTCATCTGTTCGTGTGTGGGAAAATATTAGAGTTAATTTTTCTGCAATAATAATATTAATCTAGGAGATGAGAAAAAATAAGGATTGAAGATCCATACTGTTTCTTTTGCATAATGAACAGCAAATGATCTTCTTTGTTGTCTTAGTTCTTCCTCGTACTCATTGTACAGATCTAAAAGAGCTTTGTAGCATATCTTCATGTAATCAGGAAGTCGGTTAACTTCATTAATATCCCATCTGATGACCACCAAATAAAAATTAAAAATAAAAAATAAAAATTTAGGCTTAAATGACTATTAATTAATAGTTGAATTTGGCATGATCTATGTGCGAAAATATGATCAGAGGTTGTACATACCTTTCTATTGCATCTGTGAATATTGCAAGTTCATCAACTATACCATATGAATCATACGTATCGTCTATTACAGAGATCATCGCTATAGTTTTAGCCAGCATGATTCGAGCTCGAGAGTATTGAGGCTCAAAATAAACTCCCAATGTCCAAAAATAACATTCAACTACTCTATCTCTTGCATATGAAAGTTTTGAGACAAGGTCCAACTCCTTCCACCACCTGCCACCAATTATGCATATAGCCATTTAACATATGTTGGTCAGAATCTAGAGTCATGTAGATGCTACACCTCGTCTACATACAACTAGAATAATAACCATATATCATAAATTCTTAAAGAAAGTACCTAGACAATTCACAAAGTTCTTTCCTATGCAACATTTGCAGCAGATTGAAGTCCAATTTAGCAAGCTTCAACAAGGAATCGTTCTTCGACTCGTATTGTTCATAGATAGAAATGTAACGACGTGCCTCCACTCTTGGGATGCCACGTTGCAAGCATTGTTCCAAGGCGTGTTCCACTTGTTCCTTGATTGGAGAACTCAAATTTGAAGCAATGGACTCAAGATGGGTCGTCGTGAAAACGAGAGCCTCGTCTAAAATGTCTTCTCCATGTGTTCTTAAATGAGATGCTTCGTATAGACTTAAGAGACCCTTAGCGTCACCCTTTAGGGAATTCTTGAATTTACCATCATTATCTCTGAATATATGGAAAATGCCTGTTCAAGACATACATAATAGATAACGTTACAAACTGATCCAATTTTATATACAAGAATAATTTTGCAAATTAAATAAATGAAGTTTACCTGAAGAGATGTCATGTCCGTGTTGCCTTAATAACCTAAAGTAAAGAGCAACAGTGTGTAAATCATCACTTTCAATGCTGGGATTATTGGCATTGTAAAAATTCCGAATTTGTTGTTCAATCTCAGTTTGAAAATGATATGAAATCCCAAGGCGTTGAATGTTGTCTATTAAGTTCAACATTTCTGCCATGTTTCTGTCACCAGCTTCAATCATGTTCCTCACCTCTTCCTTCAATGCTTCAATTTCTTTGGCATAAAATTCTATAACCTGATGACGGGACATCATGAGAAAAAAACTCATCAAAAGCTGATTAAAATTTGTGGATTACTATATTAATATCAGCATAATAATGTTCAGCTAGATTAAGGCCATATATATGGCTTATTTTCAGCTACGTCCTGAGATTTAACGTAATTACAAAAACATAATATTTACCTGATTGTCAATGGAAACTGAAGTGAAAAGATCGCCCCATAGACTCGGGGAGAAGTTGGCCAATGGGCGAACGATCTCATGTTGATAGATTACACAACTTTCAACTTTGGCTGAGGCCATATTAATGTAGGATTTATGTTCAAATATTTGTTAAAATAAAAATCGAGAACTTATACTAAGGGAAGAAATGTACGTGTTAATTCTAAAACCTGAGTATTATGATTAATGCCTATGTTTGTGTGAAATATGTAATGCTGAAACCATTGCGATCATTTTATAGTGATAAGTCATTGAAATTTTCCAACCTTATTTTCTTGACAGGAAGTCATTGGCGTCGATCCATTTCTAACCGTCAGAAATTGTGGCCAATATTTTCCTTTCGAAAACGAGTTAATCAAAAGGATGCTTCTATTTCATTTCTGTTTCTAAATATTAAGGTTTTCAATTCTAGATCACTTTCAAAAATGTCCAATTAGATATTTCCAGTTTTGATGATAAATGGTATTATTTCTTATGTACTTCTATGTTGACTTTGAACTTGATAATGTTTGAATGGAATGGTACAATAAAGGACTTTTGGAGACTGAATTAGGTGTCAGATATTTCAAAGTTTGCTTGGAATTTAACATATTTTTTTGCGTGCAAAATGGTCCAACTTAAAAGGGTCTATACAAGACTGCAAAAGTCCAATATTTGACGGGATTTGACAAAAAGGATTTGATAACTTGTGCATTCAATTCTTCATCATGTAAATCCATTTTATACGACTGTTTCGTTCTACATAAAATTCTTTCGATTGGAAAATACTTCTTTTTCTTTTTCCCTTTAGTTTTATCTCTCTCTCATGTTGAAATATGTTCCAGTGTGCAATCTTAACAGAGACCATTTCAAAGACAAGTTTGAGTATTAAAGTATATTATTAATAGTGGTAATGAGTCAAAATGACCACTTCTATAATGGAAAAATAAAAAATAGTCATCTTTTGAAAATAAATATTTTTTAGCAATTTTGGAATAACAAAAGATATTCACACCCTTCTAGCATAGAGGAAATTGTGGGAAATACCCATTTAGGATAGGACAAAGAGTTTCTGACATTTGAGATAAAAAAACTAAAGGGCCTGTTTGTTTATGTTTCCATGGTCCATTTCCAGTTTCTGGAGTTGGAAATAGAATTTTGAGATTTTTTTGGTTTTCGTGTGGAAATTGGGATTGTGTTTGGATGAATGAATTGAAATGTGTTTTATATAGGGTTGAAAATGAGATTGTGTTTGGTTTGAGTAATTTTGAAATATTATTTTATGTATATAATAATTGAAAAGTTGGTAGTGGTGGGGTCCACTTCAATATTTTAATTTGAATATATAATATTGTATTTGTAAGATTATAGTTGGTGGGTCCCATTAGATAGTTATAATTTAAAAATAATAATATTTTAAGTAGATAAAGTTGATAATGGTGGGTTCCACATATATAATTGGGTTAAAATATGAAAATAGTGATTGATAAGTAATAATGAGTGATGTAGGGTAGTGTATAGGTTTGAGAATAGAAATTATAGGTTTGAGATGATGTTTTATGTGAAAAATTGAAAATGAAAATGATGATTTCCATTGGAAATTTTATGAATAAACATGATTCCACTTTTATGTATAGTTGGAAACTGGAAAGAGGCCATTGGAAATATAAACAAACAAGGCCAAAGTTTTCTACCCATTTTTGTGGTTCTTTTACCCAAATACCCTTATATTTTAAATGCAAAAGTAACTGGGGCCCTATCTCTTTATTTTTTTCTCTCTATTCCCTTTTTGGATTTCATAAAAAATCTGATTTTTTGGCAAATTTTTTCGAAAGCCTTCAACAGTTTTCATTTTTTAATCCACTTTTCATATTGTTGAACAATTTTTGAGACTTTGAAATAAATTTTCATAGTTTAAAAAAAGTGTATTTTTTTTAATTTTCATATTTAAAATAAATTATAAATTTTAATATATAGATTTTAAAATAATTATAAATTATAGATTTTTTTCGATTCTTTTTTTTATTTTTAAAATAGATTATAGATTTTAATATTTAGATTTTAAAATAATTTTGTGGATTTTTGACATTTTTTAATAAATTGCAAATATTTTTAAATTTTATTGAAACAATTTTCAAAATTAATACAATTTTTTAGAAAATGTACATATACATAAAAAAGGCACGATATATATCGTTCCTCAGTTGAAATTAGGCACGATATATTTCATGCCTCAGTTAAAATTAGGCACGATATATATTTCGTGCCTCAGTTAAAATTAGGCACGATATATATTTCGTGACTCAGTTAAAATTAGACACGATATATCGTGCCTTTTTTTATGTATATGTACATGGGGGTTGGCGCGATATGGGCACGATATGGGCATACGATTTTATACATTGGTGTGTATATTTGGGGGGAAGTGTACACGATTTTCAAGGAATGCATTAATTGCATCAGTTTCAAAATTCAAAATCTTCAAATTAAAGGAGGGGCATTTTTGTCAAACTGGGTAGAAAGAGAGTTTTCTTATGTCTATGGGTAGAAAAGAATGCCCACTATCCATAATGGGTACTTAAAAAATTCCCCCTCTAGCATATTTGTTTTATATTTGATCTATTTCTCTTTCTTCCACTTATCTCTCTATATCCTCTTACTCTCTATTTCAAACTTTTTACAAAATTCGAATCTGTATTTTTTTGTTTTTGTATATGCAATATAGATATTGAATTATAGATCTCATAGAAATGATTAATTTGACATATTGTACATACAAAACGGATTTGAAGCAAATTTTTTTTTATGTGAATTCAAATTTTTTTGGAGAAAAACAAAATAAAATAAGTGAAAGTAGACTAAGCAGGTAACTCAATATCCAGTTATGTAACTGGAATATCGACTTATTGCTGGTTTGACCAACGCATAAAATGAAAGCTGAAAACTCGATATCCAGTTATGTCATTGGAATATCGACTTATTGCTGGTTTGACCAACGCATAAAATGAAAGCTGAAAACTCGATATCCATTTATGTAACTGGATATTGAGTAATTATAACTCTAGTTATTAACTGGATATCGAGTAATTATAACTCGAGTTATGTAACTGGATATTTAGTTATTGGATGTCCAGTTATTGGATATCCAGTTCTACTTAACTCGATATATAACTAAGAACAAGATCTTAAGCACAATTCCACAAAACAACTCATGAAAACAACATTATTATCGAGTTACAGTAACTCGATATCGAGTTATGCGATGAAAATTCTTGTCATCTTCCTCATTCACCCCAATCACTATTAACGGTGCAACAAGGTTTTAAATCAAAACCTAACTGTCTAAACCATATAAAAACTATTCAAATCTAACAACAAATCCTAACTCAATATACTATAATTATAAACTAAATAAATCAATAATAAACATGAAATTAACGGATTAAGATTTTTTGTTCATCGATAATCGCCGTATGTTCCATTTTTGCAAGTCGCCGGAATAAGATCTTTTGCCCAAGTTTTGAATGTCGAGTTACGAAGTTGGTGAATGTGTGTGTGTGTGACTCGAAAAGGAGTTTACTGGGTGGGTAGTCTCGATTAAGGGGCATTTGGTAATTTCACATGTCAGAATGACTAAAAAACATATATTCAAAAAAAATAGCTAAAAATATTTTGATTTGATGGAAACGGCCAAAAAACCAACCCACTTTTATTAACAGAGACATTGTTTGAATAAATATTATGATGCGCCAATAAATAGGGAACGAGCTAGAATGAATAGGATGGATACTATAGAACTAAAAAAAATTAAATATTAAATTTATGAAAGAATATTAAATTTACATAAGATATATCAAAAGTTATATCATGACAAGTTTTTAAATTTAGTCAAGATTAAAAGATTTTTATTTATTTATTTTCTTTTTCAAGGAGCAGAGATAAAGCTGCGATTACTTATGAAAAAATTCTATTTTCATTCGGCTAGAAAAAAAAATTACCCCAAAATGTGAATGCTTATAAATTTTTTTAAAGATTATACTCTTCACGCTCTTCAACTTTAATCTCTCATCAATCACGTCTACCCATTTTTCTAAAAATCCATCAAATCACCAATTATTATTAATTTTCCAACAAATTCTACTATGCACCCACTCACATATTTCTAATTACCAATAATATTCGATCATTATTTTATTATTCTACATCAAATCAACTTTTATCATTATATTTCATGTCATATCCAATCACATTATTAAAATTTATTCTTTTTTTCCAAAACATATTTCATCATTTGAAAGGATATCCAATCGCACCCTAAGCCATCATCAGTTTACTCATGGGCGTAACAGATTATTATCGGCATGTGCAAAGAAATTTTTTGTTTTAGTAGGGCGGTTGTCGGGTCAAAATTTTAAATAACAAAAATACAAAATGTTGCAATAATAAAACAAATCTGAAGGTCGTACCTTACAACAATTCTTTTTCTTTTTGTGTTTTCATACTGAACCGCTGAGAGCATTTATATAAAAAAATATTCATCTACAAAATTGACCTCTTGATTTCTAAAGTTTCCAATTCGGGCTTCTTAAAAATGGATTTTTTTGGGAGTAAGATATCTTTCCAAAAGTTCATTCTAATGGTAACCCCAATGGTGGTATTGGGAGGGACATTTCCCATAATACCACATAAATTTTCTCACAACCATGATACTAGGGGCATACGTTAGATAAATATTTTATTGTAATTTTGATGATTTCATATAATTGAGTTTTATACCAAAACAATGTCACCAAAGGTTGTCCAAATACTTCAAAATTTTCAATGATTTTTACTAATTTTTTGAAGTACTTCTTGAACTTTATTTTTGACAAAATTCGAACAACTTCTCTGTGTTGAGGTCGACCATTCACCCTCTAGGGCAACCCATACCTAAAAATTATATTTTTGAAACAGAACCAAAATAGAGAAGAAAGAGGGGGAGGGCGACCGATCGCCCATCCCGTACCTAAAAATTATATTTTGGAAACATAACCGAAATAGAGAAGAAAGAGGGGGAGGGCAACCGGTCGCCCATGAGGGCGACCGATGTGGTCGACATGCTCTTGACTTAACGCACGGGTAGCCCATGCATGGATGCACGACCCTTGTCTCTGTCCGCCGAATTAGTATAAGGACGAGTATTGAGGGTTCTAATTCACTTCAAACACATCATTGAGCCCTAATTTCACAAATCCTCTCGTCCCTTCTCCCTTTTTGCCAAAATTTCGAGTTTCTAATGTGATTTTTACTCCAAATTCGTCACCTTCACCACACTATACACGAATTTGTCACAAAAACTGAGTTGAGTTGGTGATTGTTTTTGGAGAAAGTCACCTAGGGCTCAAAGTTCAACCCCATTGCTAAGTTCTTGGAGATTTCGGTAAGAATTGCATTCCTTCTTTGATTTTATTGTAGAATATCTATTATAAATTGATATAGGGTACAATATGTGATAAAATGTCATGGTTTACCTTTATTACTCTTTCGGGCATAATATCAAACATTTGGTAGACATCTTGAATTGGTGAAAATTGTTTGAGTTCTCTATTGTTTATGATTGGTCATTGATATTTAGAGTACACTTGATTTTGAATTCTCCATAATTGTATTGAATTTGAAAAAATAGGATGAGCCCTTGATTTTAGACTTGTGGAGATGAGAAATTATACTCTTTATGGATAGTGAACAATTGGCATGATTTCACCATATTCTTTTGTTGTTGCTAAGTTTATCCGAAGTTTCACATATTCTTTTACTAGATACAATATTGAAAATGAGGTGCAATGGCCGACAGGAGAAGAATACAAAGGGAGAGGGCACAACAAGACACAAACCCGAATAGCCCAACAACTTACCAGGTAGAGCTCTTGCGAGATGAGGACTTAAAGAAATGGAATAGGTTGCACTTGCCCTATGACCCCTACTAAATATGCTGATGACGAGTGTACCCAAACACTTGGGATACACGATGATGTATGGAGATTATTCGATAGGGTTGGATGGACGAGGTTCATGCGAAAGATGGCCAAACAGACGCAGAGCCTCACACTGGAGTTCTTGAGCACTTTCAATGTGTTAAAATAAGGAGGCGCAATGGAACTTTTTGAGGTCCAATTCCAGATGGGGAATGTGTGAAGGCGACTATATATTGCTGAATTGAACAATATTTTTGAGGTGCCGGTTAATGGGGCATCCTTGCCCCCATTGGAATATAATCAGCAGTCCTTTTGTAGAGTACTCGTGGAAACACCGAAATGGGTATAATGATCTATGAGGCACCTGACCGCAAGTCGTCACGGGTACGGAACCCGGTGTTTTGTTACATCTAGTGAGTCACCTCAGCATCGGTCTTGCGAGGGAGAGCAATGGGGGAATGACCACCCGAGAGCTTTTCTTGATATAGTGTATGCTGACTAGCACACCATTTAACATGGCGGCCTATTTTGCGGAACAACTAGACCAAGTTGCCAATCAGAGGTTGGGCACCATCATGATTGGAGGTATGATTACTCCTATCGCCCAATTCTTCAATATTAATGTTCGGGCCCTAGATCCAATTGATGGCGAAAGGAGGATTAGCCTGGCCGTACTACAGACTATGAAAATCATCACGGAAGAGAAGGGCATGTACCTCATCCAACAAAGTGCCGGACATCCATTATTGAGAAGATACATGACCGAGCGAACTTTCTACTAAACTCTGATGCGCATGAATGAGTTATACAAAAATGATCGTGCAAAAAAGGCGACGAGTAGCTGGATTCCAGGATGAAGAAGATTTGGTGGCAGAGGAGATGGAGTATTTGGTGGCAAGATCCCTTACCAAGGGATGAGGACATACCAGAAAGTTCCCATAGAGGTGAGGATCACGAGAGTTATGACTTCAGTGATAGGCTATTGGCCCTAGTGGAGTGAGTTCAGCTGCATCATGATGAATTTAGGGCATTCAAAATGGAGCAGCAACAATGGAACATGGCAGCCAACAGGAGGCAAGAGGAGCTCCTCGACATGATGCGACATATGACTCAGTGGCATATTTCCCAAGGCCACTATCCACCACCACCACCTCCGTGAGTAAGGTTGTCTCCACACTTCTTTTGCATTGAAATTCTATCTTTCCATGTGTGCGATATAATTTCATTCAAGTTTGGGGGAGAGATAGTTATTTTTGATATGAAGGGTGTGGAGAGAAATTTTTGCCTTTCATATAGTTGCATGTATAGCACTTAGGTTGCATTGCATTAGAAGCACGTTTATAGTTTTAGCACATTTACTGCTTTAGTAGGTCATATGGAGTGAGTAAACTTGGTTTGATGTTGTTCGATGCGATTATATGGTATTTTGAAAATTCTTGTGTTGTTTTTGATTTGGGTGTTGAGTGTGAATTGATCGAGATAAGAATGGATAATATGGAACATGTGGATGTTGAAAACATGGAGTCTTCGCTTTGATTTACGGATATGCAAGCTTGTGAGCATTTGAGCTTTTACTGCTTTCATTATATGCAGACTTGTTTGTTTGTTTTGAGTGTATCATTTATGTTGTTACAACTCTAGAACTTGCTCGTATCTCTCGTCAAGACCACATGTTGTATGCAATTTGTGAAAATGATTTAAGGCCTATTTTGTTTTTTTTAGCCTTTGGCCTACCCAATGATATCAATTTCCTAGTTAACCAATTTGAGCCTATGCCTTATTTTTGATAGCCACATTTTCAGCCTTAACTTGATATGTCTCTTTTGCCCTAACTTCACTTATAGCATTGAGTAAGTGGGTTGAATGAGGATGAACTTGATGACAATATAGATGATTGTGTAAGAGTTGGTTTATGGGAACAAAAGAAAAGAAAGGGAGAAAAAGAACGATGAATACTCATGAAAGAGTCGGAAAAAAAATTGACTCTATGATTGGGTTTGTTATGAATAAACTTGTAGGATGTGTTTGTAATATGATTTGAAGAAGTTTAGTGTTACCAAAGAAAAAAGGATATGAAGAATTGATTAAAAGGGGTGGTTTGAGAAGCGTGAGACTACTATTAGTTGGTGCTTTTAGATGGGAATTATTGATTGAATAAGAATATGCTTACCAGTCTATATGATCGAA
This sequence comes from Rehmannia glutinosa, assembly GCA_016081115.2. Classification (NCBI taxonomy): domain Eukaryota; kingdom Viridiplantae; phylum Streptophyta; class Magnoliopsida; order Lamiales; family Orobanchaceae; genus Rehmannia; species Rehmannia glutinosa. Next base: position 38,107,853 of record CM071927.1, read on the forward strand.
TATAAGTTACTTTATCCATATTTTCCTACCCTAACCAAAGAGCCTTTATTACAACCGAATGACAAAGTCCTTTTTGATCCATGAATTGCATACACTTTAGTGGTGGAGATTTGAGACTATTTGCAAGCTTATGGTAGTTCTTCGTCATTGAATTGATTTGAGCGTAAACACATCCCTTATATACTTGAGAGGAGAGTATATACTTGATCAGGGAGAGTCGTAAATTCAAAGCATTTGCCATGATTATATTGAACGTGTTCTATATTGGAGATTTGAGGCTTGATCGATTCATCGCTTGATATCTATGGATAAGCAGCATGATTTCTTGGTGTTGTTCTCGCTTGTATACTTTTCATTCCTCCCACTCGCGTTTTGTTTGGCTTGTATAGCGTTGACCAGGACTGTCAACAGTTTAAGTTTGGGGGTTTGTTTAGTGTGAGTTTTGCATATATTTTGGGCATGGTTTTGGCTAAAATAAGTTGATAAACATGCATTAACATAGTAACATGGGTCATGTTCTCAATATGTGGAAAAGATATTACGCTTTGCTCGTTTGGAGGAAAATAACGATGTTTAGAGCACTTTTTGTGGCAAATTGGAGCATTGAAGCATAGGACCGTCAAGAATTAAGCGATTCGTGAAATATGGAGCCGAATCGAGAAGAAGTCAAGAACGGGCGAGAAATGACCACGCCGACGGCAGCCTTTACAAGATAGCACGGCCGTCGCGTGAGCCGCAATACAAGAGTTGATATGTTCGATTGACGACGCTGGCTGGTCGGCGATACGCACGGCCCGCGGCGCGTTTGCTCGAAAAATTACAAGTTTCGACTTGACGACGGGCATCCCGTGACGCATTGGCATGGCCCGTGGCGTTTGTGCGGTTTGTGGAGTTTTACTCCGCATCAACTAAGGTTTGGCCCGATGATGTTATAAATAGTGAGGAGGCGGAACCAAAAGAGGACACACATACTTTTACCCTAAAAAGCGAGAGATAAGAACATCCTTCTACCGGGAGGAATCGAGAGAAAGGTCAAGATCGCATCCACGCTGAGGATTGAAGATTGATTTAGAGATCATCGATATCCCCTGAGTTTTCTTACTCCATTATATTCTT